>JAUPTC010000835.1:0-34700 GCA_030762895.1 Sophora flavescens | reverse complement strand
CTTAAGCTTAGCGTGTGAGTTTTCATGTTATTATTAGGTGTCATGTGTGGGTAATAGGGTTTAGGAACATTTTAGTGGAATGTGGTGGCGTGATGGTATGGCGACATGTGTCACCGAGGTGTTGCTGCGTCCCGGTACAGCAGGTGTTTTCTTACTGCACATCTTCTTGTGTAACCTCTTCTTGATATTTTCTTAACTATTTTTAGGCTACTCCTAAAAACTTATTGTACTCAAGACCAAGCTAATTTTAATATTCTAACTCTCAATTAATTAATTAACTAACTAATTAATCGCTCGGTTGCGTTTGTTTGTGTTTTGGACCCGCCCGACTCAGGCTGCTCCTCAGACTTGACACAAGCTAGCTAGCACCAAAGACATGATTATGTATTTAATCATACTTAATCTCTTACTTAAGCCTAATCAAGAAATTGGGGTGTTTATACGCTACCTAAGCACGCTAGTGCTCCACTTGATCAAGCATGACCATGCTCCAGCTTATCAATCGGCTACGCCGTCTGAAGAAGCTTATACACGTTAACCACTGTGCTGACGGAAATGTAAAGAAAGGCTGGGCGGGGGTGGATTTTTGATTGCCTAATAATAATAAAAGACACCAAACAAAGTGAAGACAAGCTAGATAACTTAAAGATGATTATGTACCTTGGTGGCTAGGTGGCCAGGGGCCTTGATGTTAATGGTAAGGTGTTGAGCTGCAGTGTTGCAAGACCGAGAATGTTAATAACTAAAGTGAGAAGATATGTTTTTGATGTTGTACTTTGGTAGCCCTTGTAATGGCCAAGGTGGCTTTGATCTTAATTGTCAAGGTATTGGGGGCTCGCTTTTTGGCGGAGTGTTGAGGTATGGTGCTTTTTTGGCTAGAGTGTTGAGCTCTCTGTTGCTTTTTGGCCAGTGTTGAGGCTCTGCAGTACTTTTGGCGGAGTGTTGTTTAACACTTAAAGTTAAAATATTGAAGATGATGTTTCTACTTTGGTGCGTATTGATCAAAGGCGTTAAGCCATTGTCGTGGTGTTGATGGAGGTGGTCGATGTGATTGTTCGTTTGTGTGCATGCATCGTGCATGAAGTTATTGGGAGGTATTGACATGGGGAGGTCATCCGAGTAGGCGATCAGGCCGTCCTCGGTGACCTAAGTGATTGACACTCCGTGGTGGTGCGTCGAGGTATGATCGTCTCTTTGTCCTGGGTCCCTCCCATGGTTTGGTGGATTACTTGAGCATTGGTGCTTTGGTCAATGTGGAAATGTCACTCAGAAGTGTCATGCTTTGGTGTAGATGAATCATGCATTCGGGTAGTTAGTCACGTTGCATTATATGATTGATGTTATGTTGTGATATGCTTTTTGTGTTGGTATGATGACTATGTTATGATTGGCTATGTGTTGTATGTTCATCTTACTGACTATTCTTCTTTGTTATGTTTATATATATGGTTCTTGCTCTGTCTTTTGTTGTTCTTTTTCATGTTCGTTTGGTTATATAAGGACGGTGGCGACTTATGTTGAGTGACTGAGGGAGCCGCTACTCATAGTTTGGTTATGTTTCGTTCAGTTTGTTTATCCGAGTTGTTTTATCGGTTGGTTATACTCGGCTCTGTGTGATATCGGGTTGGGTTTCGTTCTTTGTTTTGTTTATGTTATGTTTCCTTTTAAAAACCTATGTTATGTTTAATTTTTCCTCGTTTGAGACCTTTGTTCTGTAATGCGTCCTTACCGTTGGTTTCTTTTATACAAAGAATAAGCATGTGTTATCTTATTACGAAAAAATTGAATTATTTCATACTATGTTATCGCTTTACTAAATACATGCAAGGTAGATGGTGTCACGGATGTGGCCGGACTTGCCACCACTTGGAAACATATGACGTCGGCTTCCTTGCGGATGTGAAGTGATCCTATGCCCCTTAGACATAATCTCATGGGCCTGGGGCCATTAAAGCTCGAACCTCTGGACTGACCCGACGAAGTGACTTTCTGCCACGCTGAAAATCCTGGCCAAGCTGGTGAAGCAGTGCTTGCCATCCATCTACTCTACGTCTTCTGCGCCTTGGTTATGCGGACCCTTGGCGCCTTTCTGGACTTGTAGGCAACCTCAAGATCCTACACTGTTCACGAATTTGGGAAGACTCGGATATCTACAGTAGCTAATTGCACATTTTTTGGCGAAGGCCATCCTTAAAACTTTACACATAGACGATCATCGGTCATAACATGATACGGTGTGTAATACCTATTGACTCCTCGAACTTAGCATTATACTCTCCCCGTTGACATATTCCACTTGCTCGATGCGAGAATTCCATCTCTAAGATCACGGATATCCCACAGAAGAAAATATTTCTCCAAGAACTTCCCTTTGAAAGAATACCGTGGAGAAGAAGAGAGCCATGTCAGCCCGTGACTCCGCCTCCTCTTATGCGGTTCTCAAACTCTCTCTCTGCCTCTAGGGCACCTCGGGGTCATAAGATCCTCTGAAGATGGCGGATTATTTGTCTGGAACTTGTCGAAGATGTATACTGACTCAGTTGGTCCTCCGTTGTTGTTGTTCTGCTTGCCTGTCGCATTGGCAAGGAGTGCCAAGCGCGTCGGCCCGATAACTTGATCGTGCGTTTGCCTTTCACGCCGCGAGTTCTTTATAAATGTCAGAGCGGTCATTAAACATAGAGATCTTAAGTAGGAAAAGCTACGAAACCCTAACGTTAAGCATCATTGCCTATAACGATGCCGAACAAACAAGAGCCCACAATAGACATACATGCGGGACTAAGTACACGGCTGATGGGACGGACCTGCTTTCTGATGCCACTAAATGTGATACCTATTTAAAGCATGTATTTATGAAGCATTTAAATATAAATAAAAAGAAATAAAAACAAGCGTATTCATTTATTTCGAGAAAATAAAAAGGTCCACGGGTAGAAAAGGTACCACGTGAACTAGTCACCGACAACTGGGAAAATGTAACAAGGTTCATTAAAAAAACATAGCGTAAAAAAACGACCCCGTTCTCATAGAGTTGGTATAAGCAGGTCGAGAACATCCACGAAAAGAAACAAACTGAAACTAAAGCTAAAAACTGGAAACAAAAGCATAACAAATAGAAATCCTAGCTAGTGACTCATAGAGTTTGGATTACTTTACTCAGCCCAGGCTGCTCCCTTAAGTCGAAAGATACAAGCCAGCAGCTCTTGAAGAAAACGAGGATCCGAATGCTACTCCATTAGCTCACGTAGAACCAAACTTTCTCGGAAAGCAACTGAGTTATATATCCCACAGTGGCCAATAACCTCGTATATGATTCACCAAACCATAGGTGAACCCCTCGGATAATGAGCCACACCATGCTAGAATGCGCCACCACGGGGACGGATTCACCAAACCTTGGGTGAATCACGCGGAGGCAACCGGATCGTAGTACTTTAGGGCGGCCTCCCTATATGTTGAAAAAAACTACTTAACAACTCAATGTGTGAATGCATGAAGCCGCGACATCAAACAAGTGGACTGACCGCTCGCTTGGGCCAATAAGCACCCCAGTGTCATCATATGTAACATCACTGGCTGCTCTTTATGGATTGGCCATTGTCCCCACCCAAAAACCAACGGGTCTTTTCGGCGTGCTTTGTCCTCACTCTGCATTCTTGAGGAAAACTTCCCGGAGGTCACCCATCCACATAATTGCTCCAAGTCAAGCACGGCACGTTGGAGTTCTTAGAAGTGATGGGCTCCCAAAGATGATCTTGTTAGCACTTCATTAGTACCAATCAATTCATATAAGCCTTCCTGTTGTATAGTCATGCTACACAATCTCACGATCCTGCAATTACGGTGTGTTGTCGGTTCATTCATGTGTCCACCAGAAGCTGCCGGGAAGCCGCTCCTTGTCTGTGCCTTCTTGCAGGCGCGACCACTCCCTTCGTGTTTCCGGGTGTTACATGCCTGACTTAAACAGTTCGTCCACGAACCCCGTGCAGTGCAGCTCGACACCCATTTGAAACATCCCCGGTGCTGCTCGATTGACGCTCGTCTCATGAACCAACACGAGTCTTTCGTCATGCTTTGTCCTCATCACGCTTCCTAGGAAAAGTTCCTAGGAGTCACCCATCCCGAAATGCTCCAAGTCAAGCATGCTTAACAAAGGGAGTTCTTAAGTGATGGGCTCCCGAAAATAAGATGCATCTTGTTGGTATAGGTAGTACCAATCAATTCATATAAGCCTTCCTTAATCAGATAGTCCATTGCCAACACAATCTCAGGACCCCTCTCATTGAGTGTTATCGGTTCATTCATGTGTCCCTCCACCTCGAAGCTGCCAGAGCCGCTCCTTGTTCGTGCCTTCTTGTACAGACGACCACTCCCTGCCCTCGTCGGCACACGGGGGTTACAATCATCAACACCTTGACTCATATGAGTCAAGGCCCCTTGGCCAATTAGCACCAAGGTTCAACTTCAATAACACGTCAACCAAAAAGCATCGAGGCTACTTTGGCCAAAAAGCACCAAAGAATACACCGTCGCGGTAACCATTGGGTATGGCTTAACTCAACATATTATTCTTACTTATCTTGATTAGTCTTTAATTAGGTTATCTAACTTGTATTTATTCGATTGGTGTCTTATTTCATCGTGGGGACAATTGGGATGAAACACCCCTTTCTTTCCATTAATTCACGTCTCCACTTTGTTTGGGGGACATGTCCCTTAGGTGAAGCATGGTCGTGCTTCTGTTATGCACGGCCATGCTTAAGCGATGAGGCGTTTTGAATTTGAACATAGAGCACGGGTGTGCTCCTATTAAGCATGGTCGTGCTCTAGAGCATAGCCGCAATGTCTGGGCGGATTCATTATGTTCTTTTTAGCCAAAAACCCCTTAAACACTCTTAAATCAATCTTAGGGTCCTTGACTAACCCATTGGCATAAACCTCTCCTCTCACTTATACAGCATGTTCATCATCAAACCAACATACAGTCGACCATGGCATAACATTATCATCAAACTAACAATATTCCTGGGATAAATAACATACCAATTCAACTGACACGACTTTTATATATAGGCAAGTGTACCTAGTCGTTCAAGTAATACGGTGGTGAGACCGGATATCGTCCTCAGGGATCGGTTTCCAATTACCAATTCACAAACTCAACAACTATCTAGACTAAACTATGGTATGAAGGAATTTGAAATAAACAAAATAAAACAAGGAAAATCTTTTTGGCTTTTTCCAAACACTGAATGCAAAGAGAGATGTAGTTAACAAAGGATAGAATTGTCAGGGTTAGACAACACTGATCCTCCCTTGATTGCAATGAAGTGGTTACCAACACAAGTCCTAATTCAATTATGACAATCAAGCCTTTTTAAATACTAAAACCCTAATGTCTTAGGTGGAATGAGCCTAAAATCCCAAATCTAACCCTAATGTCTTAGGTGGATCAACTAGATTTTGCATTAAGCTACGACTTATAAGATTGCAAGCACCCCAAGACCTATGTCTAGGTTCATGAACTACTTAGCATTTGATTCATGAGCATGCTCTATCATCAATCTTTCAATTGTCTGTCAAAGCAACAAATCATTCCAAGGATGGCCAAACCAACGAAAGCATTAAGCACAGAATCAAATACTCATAAAGAAATAGAAACTTGCGTTGAAACTAAATCTCAATACAATCAAGTTCAGAAAGGTAATTATCTAACCCCAACAACCAAGGGTTTAGCTACACATAATTACAGAGAAAAACAAAACCGAGAGAAATAGGAGAAGAGGAGAGAAGAAAATCCATGGGAGCTTTCCCACGGCAAATCCTCTTCACCCTCTCGCAGCTCCGCTTCTAGGGTTGGAACCCCCTTTTGTAACCATCCAACTCTCGGTCCCAGGCCCTAAGTCCGCACTCCAAAAAGCCCCTCTTTTTACTGTTCGGTGTGGCTCTTTATAGACCGGTCGCGCGTCACGGTCGTGATGGCCATCACGGCCGGTAGTGGCGATACGCGCCTGGCGCGTCTTTTACTTTTTTGGTCCAGTCACGGCCGTGGATGGGCATCACGGCAGCCGCGGAGTGGCGGCCGACTTTTGTCTTCGTCTTTTAGCTCGCTTGATCACGATGCGTGATGGTCATGGGCTCTGTTTGGCTCATTTTTTCACTTTTCAAGCTCTATCTTCAACCAAGCTCCATCAAGGCTAATTCCGGGCATTTATTCATTAATTTCCGTAAAAACAACACCACAAGACCTCCTTACCGTTCCAAAGGAAAAACTAACAAAAATAAAACTAAAATGGCCTAACTATATGAAAATGCATGCAGAAATGTACATGAAATATGAGGTGAAATCACACTCATCAAATCACCCCGACTTAAGACTTTGCTTGTCCTCAAGCAAAACCAAGGCCAGAAGATGAAATCAAAAAGAGCAATCATAGTGAACCAGGAACCGAGCAATAATCCAAGCGGCAGGGCATTTTCAAATAATTCAGCAAGAGACGATCAATTTCAAGTCCAATTAGGCGCTTAGGTTCCCTAGACTCATATTCTCATTGATTCGGGCACTCTTTCTCACCTCACTTCTCGTGTTTAGGGACATATGATAATTCACTCAATTTCCTCAAGGAATGAATTCTACCATAAACTTGACTATCAGCCAAATCTCTACTTTATTAATGAAAACAATTAAGAATCAAGAGGTCTTTTGCTTTGGTTGTAATGGCCATGGGATTTATTGTTAGGTGGGGAAATCAAGAAAAGGAAAATTCAAAAGGCTAGCAAAATATCGAATATTACGAGTAGACACCTTCTAAAATACCTTTTTTTGGGTTTTCAATTCATTTTCCACCTTTCTTTCTTTCTTTTTCTTTTTCTTTCTCACTTCTTTTGTCATCCCTTCTCAATATATATTTTTTTTTTTTATTTTTTTATTTGGAGAAGGGGAGATTTTCAACTCAAGAGAAATATTTTTCAACTTTTTCATCCCATACTTTTTCAACTACCTTTTTACCTTTTTGTACAATACTTTAGAAGGTCACTCATCAAGCATCATTCATCAAAATTTTCAAGGGACCAAGAAAAGTATTTTATTCTTTCAAGCTCAAAATTGGGCAACTAAGGGGTAGCATTTCATCAATCAAAGCTCGGAAGGCAGGAAAAAAAAATACCTAGTGCCTCAATCATTTTCAAAAATGTTTTAAAATTTTTTTAAGCTTCAAAATGGTTTCAAGTTAAGTTCTAGAGAAATACAATCCAAGAGGAATAACACTCTAGCACAAAGAATGGGGTGAATTTAGTTAATACCCCTTTTGGCTCAAAATCTCACGTTTAGTAGTTCAAAAAATCAATGAGAAACACAAATATACGAAACCATGTGCTAATTATCAACTATCAAAGATCATCTCCGGAGTTTTTATTTGTAGCCTTATCACAAGGAATAAAAAATTGGGTTCAACAATTCACAATCTCAATTTATTTGGCCCTAAGTTCTCCCAATCGGATGCATAATCTAAGCAAGGGGGCAATCGAATCATGTGATCATGCAAACTATGCCTATATGAATGCAACATGTAAAATATGAATTTTTTTTCAAAAATACCCCTACCCCAAGCTTAAAACTTACATTGTCCCCAATGTAAATAATCAAATCGGAGAGAGGAGAAAAATTGGAACAACTCATCGGGCGGTGAGGGTGCTGGATCACATGCCTAGTCAAAACTTGCTGGAAAATGCATCACGGCCGTGATGCTCATCATGGGCAGGCCATGATCAGTTCTGGTCCTCGGCGATTTGGCCAATCACGGCGTGACCTCCCATCACGAGGCTGGCGGTGATCCTTTCGATATCTCTGTTCGGCTCATCCACGTAGTGGCAGGTGTCACGACTAGGGCGTGATGGACTGCGACTTTGCTTTTTTTTTTCTTGCTCTTCCTTCCTCCTTTCCTCAAAACACTTGGCAAATTTATTAGTAAAAGAAAACTCTTGATCTTCTCAAATTATTCAAGAGTCAAAAACAAAAGCTAACAAGAAAATGAAAATAACTAGGAGAAAAACAATAAAAAAGAAAACTTGGGTTGCCTCCCAATAAGCGCTTCTTTAACGTCACTAGCTTGACGGGTTGGGATCCTCCTCCCGGATCCCATGGTGCGTGTAGTGGCAATTGCCGGAGCAATATGACTTTATCCTTACTTCCTCCTAGCAAGTGTGTAGAAAACTCTATTGACCTCTACAATCTGGAACTCACTTCCTCTCGGGTCAAATGGTGTTTTCACGAGGAAGTTTGACAGACACAAGTGGAAGGGACTAACTTTGCGGTGTCCACACATGCATGTAACCCAACATATTTTTCCAATGCAACAGATTCGGAGTTCTTGGGCGGGCATGGTGAAATCCACTACCACTTCATCTGCACATTGAACTATCCCAAAAACCAGATTTTTCTCAAGTTGTCTTTGCATGTGACTCTAGTACTAATTGTTTGCAAATCTCCTCAACTTGCGTTTTGAAGTTTTGCATGAGCTTTGAATCTGATCACAATCGGCTCTTGCTTTGGCCTCAAAGATGGATAACTCTTGGGAATATTGCTCTAGAGCAGATTTCAAAGGTGTTTTCTCATTCCATTCCCATTCCTCCTCATGCTTCATGATTACACTATAAGCTTGTGCATGAGGGCATTGATATCCCAGGCTCGTAGTCTCCCAAGACTACATTAGGCCCAAAGGAATATTTTTTTTACACCGTCCAAGGCTGGAAAATAATAAGTCTCCATGATTTTCAATCCACCGTGCACAAATGAAACTCAAAGAAAAAAATCAAATATATACAAAAAATATATATATAAACAAAAAATGTCTAAAGTAGTTGTCTACTTTGTTACTACCGATATTGGCAAAGTCAATCCCCAGACAGCGGCGCCAAAAACTTGACACGACTTTTATATATAGGCAAGTGTACCTAGTCGTTCAAGTAATATGGTGGTGAGACCAGGATATCGTCCTGAGGGACCAATTGCCAGTTACCAATTCACAAACTCAACAACTATCTAGACTAAACTATGGTATGAAGGGAATTCAAAATAAACAAAATAAAACAAGGAAAATCTTTTTGGCTTTTTCTCAAACACCTAGAATGCAAAGAGAGATGTGGTTAACAAAAGGATAGAATTGTCAGGGTTAGACAACACTAATCCTCCCTTGATTGCAATGAAGTGGTTACCAACATAAGTCCTAATTCAATTATGACAATCAAGCCTTTTTAAATACTCAGACCCTAATGTCTTAGGTGGAATGAGCCTAAAATTCAAAATCAAACCCTAATGTCTTAGGTGGATCAACCTGGGATTTTGCATTAAGCTAATACTTAAAAGATTGCAAGCACCCCAAGACCTATGTCTAGGTTCATGAACTACTTGGCATTTGATTCATGAGCATGCTCTAACATCAATCTTTCAATTGTCTATCAAAGCAACAAATCATTCCAAGGATGGCCAAACCAGGGAAAGCATTAAGCACAGAATCAAATACTCATAAAGAAATAGAAACTTACATTGAAACTAAATCACAATACAACCAAGTTCGAAGAAGGTAATTATCTAACCCCAATAACCAAGGGTTTAGCTACACATAATTACAGAGAAAAGCAAAACCAGAGAAATAGGAGAAGAGGAGAGAAGAAACTCCATGGGATCTTTCCCACAGTAGTCATTGCAGCCCCTCTCGTCGCTCCCTTCTAGGGTTGGAACCCCCCTTTGTAACCATCCAACTCTCGGTCCCAGGCCCTAAGTCTTCCTCCAAAAGCCCCTCTTTTTCTCGGTCGGTGTGGCTCTTTTATAGATCGATCACGCGTCACGGCCATGATGGCGTGACGGCCACGCTGCAGGCGCGTCTTTACTTTTTTTTATCCGTCACCGTAGTGATGGGCGTGACGCTTCTCGACTTTTGCCTTGTCTTTTTAGCTCTGCTTGATCACGGCCGTGATGGGCTCTGTGAGGATCATATCTTCTCTTTTCAAGCTCTATCTTCAACCAAGCTCCATCAAGGATAATTCAAGGCATTAAATCATTATATTATTCAAAACAACAACAAAATACCGCCTTACCGTTCCAAAGGAAAAACTAACAAAAATCAAACTAAAATGGCCTAACTATATGAAAATGCATGCAGAAATGTACATGAAATATGAGGTGAAATCACACTCATCATCAACCAATTAATCATCGCATAAAGCATATTACTAAGGCATATATGAATCGGAATACATCATCAGGAACAATAAAACAGTTATAGCAAATAGGCATTTACAAGATAGTAATAACATTTAACAACCAATGGGGTCATGGGAACCCCTCATCTTACGCTACACCTTTGCACGATGTTCATACAATTCTTCTCCCCATACCGGTATGAAGGTTCTCCCAACAAAAGCTAAGCGGTAAACCAAACGCGTTCCCTCGAGCGACTCGATTAGTTTCCCAAGCCTTGGTCAAACAAAAAGGTTAACGAATTAACCTCAATTCAATGAAACATAGAAAAGAGATTACAAGAGGGATAACTATTACCTTTAAGGATTGGCACATACATACTGAGCCTTCCCCATTGTCTCCAGAACTCCAAGAATGCAATGGGTTTATAGGAAATAGGGAGGAACATGGTTGCAGTCGTATTAGGGTTGCAAAAAGTGCCAAATGAGGGTTATAAACGAAACCCTCGGTTACTGTACAGTATATAAAGACTCAACCCCAAGCACGGTCGTACTCCCTATTGAGCACGGGCGTGCTCACATCAGTGTCAACAAGGCACGGTTTCTTTTGAGCACGGCCGTAGGCAGCCACAAGACACGTCTCGTAAGAGCAGGCGTGTTGATACAGAGCATGACCGTGCTCATATACCAGAAAAGGATTATAAGCTTCGAAATCCAACTTAGCCTTTCTACAACAACTCTAAGCTTAGTCCTAAAGACTTAACAACCAATTATGGATGCTGGATGTCACGGGTCAGTTCCCTAATGGGAATGGGGGAAACTATCGTGATACTCTTGTAGTCCATACAAGAGCTGTCCCGTATCCTAACGAGAATAGGAATACTTTTATATTGTGCGGCTATTAAAGTAACAGGAATGGGGGAATAGTATCACTCTACTGAATGAGCATCCTAACGGGAATGGGGGTGTACACTGGCATTAATGGAAGAGCACCTTGGACGACTCACTCATATTCCTAATTCTATGAGGGATGCATGGCCATGTCGGCATCTGATTAGTTGCATGAGAGCGAAGGGTGGAGGATGATAATATGTCTTGAGGATGGTTGCCATCAATGGTTTGATTCCGTGATGCATGTATATGTGCTATTATCGTGTATATACTATGCATCCTTTTCAGCTTACGATGATAGCAAGTTTCTTATATCCCTATCACTTTCTATGTATATTTCTTATCAATCGCACGCGCCCGTGCGGGAGCATGCACGTTCTTCCCTGTGCTTTGACCAGAACGTAGAAAGCTGGACGGGGGTGGTTCACCCGAGTTGTCCCTAATAATAATAAAAGAAGACACCAAACAAGCTGAAGACAAGCTAGATAACTTAAAGATGATTATTTACCTTGGTAGCCGAGGTGGCCAAGGGGGCCTTGATGCTTAATGGTCAAGGTGTTGAGCTCAGTCTTTGGAGAACTAGAATGTTAATAACTAAAGTGAGAAGATAATGTTTTTGATGTTGTACCTTGGTAGCCTGGTGGCCAAGGTGGCCTTGATGCTTAATTGTCAAGGTATTGAGGCTCTGGTTTTTGTGGCCAGAGTGTTGAGGCTCTGGTGCTTTTTGGCTAGAGTGTTGAGGCTCTGTTGCTTTTTTGACCAGTGTTGAGGCTCCGGTACTTTTTGGCCAGAGTATTGTTTAACGCTTAAAGTTAAAAGATTGAAGATGATGTTATCTTTGGTGCATGTTGGTGACGTCTTTGTCGCGCGCACGCGTCAAATAGCGGCGGTTTACAAAAACATGTAGATAGGGAGCGACAACTCGAGTATCGTCTCACAAGGACTCTCGGGTTGTTATTAACACAAAATCAGTTTTTGGGGGGTTTGAGATTAAGGATGAAATTAAGAAAACAATTAAGGAAAACAATGCAAACTAGTGACTAATAAAAATAAGCTAAGCAATCAACCTCTCTTGCTCTCGGTTTCCCACTTATCATCGGTTCATATAAATACAAGCCCTAAGCGGATTCTAAACCCTTTTCAATTGTAACATCAATTAACAAGCGAAACCGATGCTACGAGACATATGTTCCTATTCCCGAATTAAGCAAACGGGGTGAAGCCCTTCGTGAATTAAGCAAACACGAATTGAACACACGCGAATTAAGCAAATGCGATTAAATTTAGGAACACACAATCATCGAAACAAATCAATACGTATTCTATATAATCCTGAATTAAGCAAACAGAACATACAAAACAAATATTGAAAGATAATAGCATTGAGTTTAGGAATTACAAAACCTCAAGCGTCAATGGAACCCAATCGCAGTAGATTAATCAAAGGAGACTAGTTATCCATTACAAACATAAACCCTAAACCTAATTCGTAGCCGTCAACCAAAAAGAAGAAGAAAAAGAAGATGATGAGAAGCTCCTCAGTTCTGCCCTAAAACAGATATAAATACTAATTCTGGGTTCCGCGATCTCGCGAGGCGAGAAGCCTTTCGCGAGGCGAATATTATGAACAGTCTTCGATGTTTGGCTCTCGCGAGGCAAGATTGTTATTCGCGAGGCGAGACTCTTCAAATTCCAAACTCGTCACGCCCGTGACCTTCAACACGGGTAGGCCATGATGGTCTCTGTCCTTGAGGGTTGGATTTCTAGCGGGGCGAGACATTGTTCGAGGGGAGAGGCGAGAAGATGGCATTTACGGCAATCATTAATCTAAGCAAGGGATCCAAGTTACACACAAGAGGGAGATCACCAAATTCAAACAATTTCCTTCCTCACAAGGGTATTTAACATTTCACTCAATCGCTCAATTTTGTCTAGGCTAACAACATTTCACTCAATTTCACTTTTAAGAGCACTTTCCATGAATTTGATTTTCATCTCAACCAAGGTTCCCACGAAAACATGCATGCAACATCAAAAGGTCTTTTAAGGTTGTAATGGGGCCTGGCTAAGGTTAGGATATACAAAGGAACTAGGCTTAAGTCCGTAGGAACTAAGAGAGCATGAGCATTTGATACATATTGAATTCCACTCGAGTTCCTTTTTCCATTTTTCTTTATGCTTTGGGTGACTACAGTCTTTTCTTTAGATATCCTTTTTTGACATTTTTTGTTCTTTTATTTCCCTTTTTTTTTCTTCTTTTCTTTGCCTTTGGCTCCAACCTTTTTATTGTTTTTATTCTTTTTCTCACCCCAGAATGACATGTCACATCCTTGTAGCCACCCCAAACTTAGTTTCTTGCAACCTTCTCTTGCTAAGCTTCCATACTCTCCTTATCCTAAGATCGGGTTACCATGGTTTTTTCAGATTTTAGGCTCATAACATAAGGTCCTCAAGAATTAACAGGCTAATTAGGTTCAAAGGGGCTAACTAGGGAACATGCATTAGGGATGGTTCAATTTAGGCCAAGTGGCTATTTACAAAGAAAATATGCCTAAATCATTTGATGCAAACACATAGACATGCAAACCAAGAAGAGATTCAAGTAAATTCGGGAAAGTGCAACGTGAAAGTGATTCACACAGTTAAAAACATCTTTGGAGGCTCAAATCCTCAAGCTGGACATTTTTTTTTGCAAATTGTTTGACCGAGATTCTATCCCTAGTGTGTGCACCCCTTCACCCCCAAACTTATCATAAATCATGCAATCATAACAAAATATCTCAAAGTTCAATTTTCAATTTTTCAAATGGGGATAAATTTTCTTTTTCAAGACCTAGAGGAAAATCATCTACAGTCAACACATGTCATGCAATCAATCTATGCAAAATTCAACAAAACCCAATCAAACTTGCCGACACAAGACTCAACACACATACTCCTGATCTTCTCAAATTATTCAGGAGCTAAAAGAAAACAAAACAAAAATAAAGCAAGGCAAAGCAATTAAAAAGAGTAAGGTTCAGAGAAAACTCATGGGGGCGGTTCCACCGGGATCCCACTGTCTGTGATACAGTGGCCACGGGATGCTCAAATTGCAATATGATCCTCCCGGATCCCATGGCATGAAGCATAAGTATGGGAGTGGGCACCTGATAATTATGGTGACCTCGCCAAGTGCGGCGGACTTCTCGCTCCCTCTTGGGTCCAAGATGACCTCCTTGTCAATCTTGTCAACAAAGTCCTCCCAATAAAATTGGGGTTCAACCCCTTGGACTGGCCATGGTGCAAAATCCAGTCTCTCTGGCAGAGGCTTGAACTCCATTACCGATTGTTCCACAGTGGGAGGTGGCAAACAGGTAGCGAGGATCTCTGGTGCTGCTTCAACTTCTGCACGATCTTCATTCACTGCACTAACAAATCCATCACCTGCTATACATGCAGAAATCTCAGCACATACCACAAAAGGGTTAGTGTTAGTACAGTCAGTACATATGGTACAATAAACGAGAATCGAAAAGGCTTGAATGTCTGGAAATTCAGCACACAGTTCATCAGTCCCATCACATTCAACATATGCATATGAATTAACAGAATCATTTAATTCCAAAGGTTCTTCATCATCCTCAAGCATGGTGCAACAGATGTCTTCCTGATCCTCATTCTCTGTGTTTCTTGGCTGAACAGGGCCCTCAACCTCATGTGTCCCATGTTCCATATGGATGTTTTGCTCCTCGCACCCTGAAAAGAATGAGCTTTCAAAACATGCTACAAATGAAGCAAAGTCGGTACAATCGGCACATGAAGTATAATAGATAGAATAATCAAGGGAGGTGTGAATATCTAGAGATTCAACACACAGTTCATCAATAAAGTATTCTTAACATCATTATTAAAATTATCCTCAGAGGAAGTATTGTCAAGAACAACTATCTGTGAATCTTTATGTTCCTCAAGGAGAAATTGAGTTTGCAGTGTAGCCGAGGTGGAGGCAATGTGATCAATTTGAGCGGCTAACTCCTGAAAATCAGCTTCTATACTCTGTTGGCTTTGATCCATTTGAGCGGCCAAATTCAAAAACCAGTCTCTATCATCCGTTGATTGTTCTCTCGCCATCCGTTGGTTGTTCTCTGCCATTTGTTGCACCAAGTCTTCCAGGTCAGGTTGGGCTAGTGTAGGGTCGGTGATATGGGTCTTTGCCTTTTGTCATTAGATGCACTAAAGAGGCAATCTCATCTAAGTTGCTGCGTTCTCCTCCATGTTGGCTATGATAAAAAGGTTGCTCCTCATTCACTCCAATCATGTCAAAACCACTGCTAAACTCATAACTTCCAGCAAAATTAGGATAATTTATGCATGGTGGCTCATAATAAACATTAGGCATATAACCATACATGTAATTATCCATGGGGCGTACTAAAATTTACAACCAGACAAGCAGTCGTAACTAATTCAAAGCAATGCAAGATTTATATATATATATATATATATATATATATATATATATATATATATTTATATATATTTCTTCTGTTAATAACAACAAGAGTCCCCGACAAGGCGCCAATTTTTGACTCGATGTCGCGCACGCGTCAAAAAGCAAGCGGTTTACAAAAACATGTAGATAGGGAGGCGACAACTCGAGTATTGTCTCACAAGGAATCTCGGGTTGTTATTAACACAAAATCAGATTTTGGGGGGTTTGAGATTAAGGATGCAATTAAGAAAACAATTAAGGAAAACAATGCAAACTAGTGACTAATAAAAATAAGCTAAGCGATCAACCTACTGCTCTCGGTTTCCCACTATCATCGGTTCATATAAATCCAAGCCCTAAGCGGATTCTAAACCCTTTTCAATTGTAACATCAATTAACAAGCGAAACCGATGCTACGAGACATATGTTACTGTTCCCGAAATAAGCAAACGGATGAAGCCCTTCGTGAATTAAGCAAACACGAATTGAACACACGCGAATTAAGCAAACGCGATTAAATATAGGAACACACAATCATCGAAACAAATCAATACGTATTCTATATAATCCTGAATTAAGCAAACAGAACATACAAAACAAATATTGAAAGAGAATAGCATTAAGTTTAGGAATTACAAAACCTCAAGCGTCAATGGAACCCAATCGCAGTAGATTAATCAAAGGAGACTAGTTCTCCATTACAAACATAAACCCTAAACCTAATTCATAGCCGTCAACCAAAAAGAAGAAGAAAAAGAAGATGATGAGAAGCTCCTCAGTTCTGCCCTAAAACAGATATAAATACTGATTCTGGGTTCCGCGATCTCGCGAGGCGAGAAGCCTTTCGCGAGGCGCATATTATGAACAGTCTTCAGGTTTGGCTCTCGCGAGGCGAGATTATTATTCGCGAGGCGAGACTCTTCAAATTCCAAACTTTCACGCCCGTGACCTTCAACACGGGTCGGCCGTGATGGTCTCTGTCCTTCAGGGTTGGATTTCTAGCGGGGCGAGACATTGTTCGCGGGGCGAGGCAGAGCAGATGGCATTTCTGGCACAGTCAGGCTTCAGGTTTGCAAGGCGAGTAGACTCTCGCGGGGTGAAAAACTCCAGAATTGTTTCTCTTTATTAACCTGAAAACAAGGATTAGCAGTAAGTACTTTATTCGACTCCAAATCAACTAAATTAACCTAAAAATACTTTACAGACTCAAAATGTTGCTTGAAGACAATCAAGTCTAATTTGGGCGAAAACTAAATATAATTAGCACAAAATCACGGTCATACTAGTCATAAAACTAGATGAGCGGAGAGGTGATCATTGACCAAAGACGTTAAGCCATAATAAATGGTGTTGATGGAGGTAGTCGATAAACAGTTGTTCGTTTGTGTGAATGCATCATGCATGAAGTTAATAGGGGAAGGTATTGACATAGGGGAGGTCGTCCGAGAGTAAGGCGATCTGGCCATCCTCGGTGACCTAAGTGATCTGGCCTCCCGTGGTGGTGCATTCGAGAGTATGATGCGTCTGCTGTCCTAGGGGTCCCACCCATGGTTTGGTGGATTGCCCCGGCATTAGTGCTTTTTGGTCAATGTGGAAATGTCACTTCGAAGTCGTACGCCTGGTGTAGATGGATCCACATGCATTCGGAGTAGTTAGTCACATTGCATTGTATGATTGATGTTATATTGTGATACGCTTTTTGTGTTGGTATGATGACTATGTTATGATTGCTATATGTTGTATGTTCATATTGCCAACTATTCTCTTACCGTTATGTTTATATATATGGTTCTTACTCCCCGTCTTCTCGTTGTTCTATTTTCATGTATCGTTTGGTTATACAAAGGACGATGAGCGACTTCTTTGGAGTGACTCTGAGGAGCCGCTACTCATAGTTTAGTCGGAGTTGTTTATCGGATTGGTTATACTAGCTCTGTAATGTGATATCGGGGTTGGGTTTCGTTGATGTTTTGTTTATGTTATGTTTCCTTTTAAAAACCTATGTTATGTTTAATTTTCCTCATTGAGACCTTGTTTCAATGTGCGATCCTTACCCGTTGGTTTTCTTTTTATATAAAGAATAAGCATGTGTTTATCTTATTCTGAAAAATTGAATTATTTCCTTCTATGTTATCGCTTTATAAATACATGCAGGGTAGAGGGTGTCACAGATGTGACCAGACTTGCCACACTTGAAACATATGACGTCAGCTTCCTTACACTGGATGGTGAAGTGATCCTATGCCCCGCACTTGCCTCATCTCATGGGCCTAGGGCCATTAGAGCTCCAACCTCTGGACCTGTCAGAAGAAAACCGTGGCTTCCTGCCACTTTGCTTGAAATCCTGGCCAACTAGAGTGAAACGCTGCTTGCCCTTATCCTTCTTCTCTGTCTTCCTGCCGCACTGGTTATCCCGAACCCTTGAAACTCGGCCACTATGGACTTGTAGGCAACCTCAAAGATCCTACACCTGTTCACCAATGTTGGGAAGACTCGAGATCTCCCGGTAGCTGATTGCTCGCTTGATTTTTGGGCGAAGGCCATCCTTAAACTTTACACACTTAGAACGATCATCAGTCATAACATGATACGGTGTGTAATACCTAGCCAGCTCCCTCGAACTTCGCCGTATACTCTCTCAATGACATATTCCCCTGCTTCAGTGCCAAGAATTCCATCTCTTTCTTGTCACGGATATCCATAAGAAAATATTTCTCCAAGAACTTCCCTTTGAAAGAATTCCAAGTGACCGTCGTACCATCAGCCTCCATCTTCTGACGGCAGTTCTCAAACTCTCTCAACCACAACAGGGCACCCTCGGGGTCATAAGCTTCTCTGAAAGATGGCGGATTATTTCACTGGAACTTGTCAAGACCCTGAAACTCAACTGGTCCTCCGTTGTTGTTGTTCTGAACTTGCCCTATCGCATTGGCAAGGAGTGCCAACGCGTCAGCGATAGCTTGATCGTTTTTGCCTTTTCCTGCCATGAGTTCCTTTAAATGTCCAAGATGGTCATTAAACATAGAGATCTTAAGTAGGAAAAGCTACAGGCCCCTAACATTAAGCATCATTGCATATAACAAGTGTAGACAAACAAGAGCCCACAATAGACATATAATAGACTCATACCACGACCTGATGGGACAGACCTGCTCTGATGCCACTAAATGTGACACCCTCTACCCCGCATGTGTTTATGAAGCATTTAAATATAAATAAAAAGAAATAAAACATGCATATTCATTTATTTCAAAAAATAAAGGTCCACGGGTATAAAAGGTACCACATGAACTAATCTCAACAACGCGGAAAATGTAACAAGGTTCATTAAAAAAAACATAGCATTAAAGAAACCCGACCACGTTCTCACATAGAGTTGGTATAACCGATCCAGAAGAACATCACGAAAAACAAACTGAAACTAAAACTAAAACTGAAACAAACTATAACAAATAGAAATCCTAACTAGAGTCGCAGCTCCTTAGAGTTACTTCTCAACTGGCTGCTCACCGTTAAAAGATACAAGCCAACAAAACAACAGAAGAAAACAGGGATCCAAAGATACTACTCCATTATGCACGTGGAACCTGTAACACCCCGATTTTCGCTGCTTCGTAATATCGGTAATAAATATATAAATATATATTTTTATCCGAGACATAGAAAATGATTTTGGATAAACCAAGGTCATTTCCTTGTTATACTTATTTTTATAAGGTTACGGGGAAGTTTTTGGTTGAAAGTTCAGACGAAAGCCAGTCTGCTGTTTTCTATGTTTTCACTGACAGTAAAAGTTTACTGCTCAGAAGACCTAATTTTGAGTCGTGAACGAGATCAAAAATGTTTTTATCATATTTACTACGATATTGGAAGTTTTGAAAATTTTGGTAAAAAAATTAAAATATTATATTTGTTGCGGGCGTATACGTCGAGATGTCTCTAGGAAAAGCTTGCGCCAGATGAATCGAGGAGTCGGCAATGTAGCAGAGATGTTGGATTTGACCGATTTGCCGAGTATTTATGACGAGCTTATCCGAGTCATAATGGCCATAATGGCACATTTATGGCAAAGTGAAATTTTCCTATGAAATGACCATTTTGCCCTTGTCTTTATATGACAATTGCAAGCAAATGCCATTGGAAAAGTTGACTAAAGCTTCCCCAAAACCCACGGCTCCAATGCCTTCTTCATTAAGTTTGGTTTTTTCTTCATTTAAATAGGTTGTCTTCTTCATTAAGCCATTTTTCCATTTTCATGTTCTTTTGCTCCAAAGAGTTCATAATTCGTCAGATTTTGATTGGCAATTCTGACCAGTTTCTATTTTAAATCTCGAAAACATTCAACATGAAAGTGGTTCATCTTTCTCTCTTCTTTCAAACGACATAAAGATCATCCAAAACGGACAAGTATGTTGAGAGATCTACTCAAAATACTAAAACTGTTCTAAACCCTAACTATGTTCATCTTCTCCCTTAAGTTTCTTAAGAACTCCATAAGAAAACCTTGAAGAACATCATCCAAACTTTGTTTTCTTGGATCATCAAGAGGTAATAACTTATTCTCTTGTCATCTAAATCATTTATCTTCATTTCGTTTGTAGATCTATGACTTAAATCCATATGTTCTTCATTTGTTCAAAGTTCATGGAACTAGATTCAATAATTCATAACTAATTCTATAAAAATCCTTTTGACATGAAACCAATTGCTATGATCTTATAATCATCTCTATTTTCATAATCTAGAAGCACAAGATCATGAGAAATTTCTTTCCCTAAAATCTGGACTGGGCCGAACCTAGGTTAACTTTGTGTTCTTAGGTTTTGCTTCAATTTCATGCTTTGATTCATGATTATAACTTGATAGTTCTTGTATTCAAGTATATAGAAGATAAAAAATCAAACTTTAACCTATTGATCTCATCAAAACCGAAACCCTAGGTATGAGCACTTGTTGGTTTTATGATTCAAAAGTTGTTTGTAACACTTGAATCTAACTCTAGGTTTTGTATGTTGATTAAATCCAAGAGTTTAGAAATTTTAGAGATTTCTAACTCCAAACTCAGCCCTTGGCAAAACCCTAGTTCTTGGAACTAGATGAGTTTTAGTTCATGTTCTTGGTTCATAATCTTGAGTTAAATGCTTAATCATGTTTAAGTTACTTATGGGTCATAAATCCTTAAGTTAACAAAATTTTAACTTTCCTAACCTAGAAAATTGGGTGAAGCCGAACCCTACCCCCATTGATTTAAGTGTGTTGTTGTTTGATTTTGATTTATTTTGGTCGCAATTCGTTATGAAGGAATCGATCGGGTTGGTTTGACCTAAAGCCGACGGAGGAAACCGGATCAAATCGGGAGATTATTTGAAACCCTTATTTCGAGTCTTCAACAGGTAAGGGGAGCTTACCTGAGGGATATTTCTCTATAACTATTTGTGTGTAGTGTGATTTATATGAATTATATGTGGTTGTGGTTATTTGTTTATGTGGCTTACGTTGTGTTGTTTATCTGTGTATCGGTGATTTATCTGCTTTTAATTTATTTAATTATCTGCAGTAGTATATTATGTTGCTATGATGCATGATCTGCCTGGTGATATAATTATGATGATGATGTTGAATGATGAATGTTGAATGTTGTTTGAGAGGCCTGACAGTGGTCAGTGCATAACCGATTAATCAGATAAAAGATTTAATAAATTGTGAAAATTATATTCAACGTTTTATGGGAAATGTTGGAATATAATAATGGTGGAAAATATTATTTTGGAAAAATAATGAGTTTTTGAGAACTATTATTATTTTAATAATTTATCAAGGTAAAAGAAATTTGTGAGTCACGGTGAGAGCGTAACCGTGAAATTTTTTTAATCTTGCTAATTTTTACGCAAGAAATTCCGAAATATTATAAAAAGTTATTTTGTGAAATTAATATTCAAAAATACTTTATAAAAATAAAAATAAAAAATAAAAATAAAAAATAAAAAATAAAAAGTCAAAGTTTGACTTTAAAAATATTTTCTTGGAAAATGATAAACGATGGCAAGTTCTGAAATTATTTATGGTGAAAGTTTAAAAATAGCAGTACTTGTTTTGAGAAGAGGTTTAATCAGAATTGATTTAAATTTTAAAGCTGAAGTTTCAGTAAAAGAGTTTTCAAGTAGAAATGATTTTCTGTAAATGAATTATACTAAAAGACGATATAGAACATAGTAACCGAGATGTCGGGGTGCTAGTGTTCTTATGATGTTGTCTTATTTTGGATTTGTTTTTCACAGACAAAAACGATGTAAAACGATGTTATGGAACTTAATAACCGAGACGTCGGGGTATTAAGGTTCGTTGTGTTGTAGACTGGGTATCTACGTAAAGAAGTTAAAACGTTTTGAGATGTTTTCTATTACCACGAACCTAAGACTGATTGCAACGGTCTAAGGGCTTCGTGATTGAGCACTCGGACTTTGAGGTCCTGTGTTGTTAATAAAAGTTGTTTCGATGTTGAAAACGATGATGCTTTTGAGAGCATTCGATGTTGAAAACGATGATGCTTTTGAGAGCATTCGATGTTGAAAACGATGATAAGTTTAAAGCTTTTGAGAGCTTTGATGTTTAAAAACGATGATAAGTTGAAAGCTTTTGAGAGCTTTGATGTTTAAAAACGATGATGGGTCGAAAGCTTTTGAGAGCTTTGACAAATAAAGATATAGCACAAAGAAAAGTGTTGAGAACAAAAGGTTTTTATTGCATGCATTTGGCAGACGTGCCATGATCAAACGAGTGATTACCATGCGGCGTCATGGGTAGATCATAAAGATGTTCTTATTGTGCCTAGTGGACAATGAGGCCCTATCTACGTTGGGACACCTGTGCCACGATGTTGGACATTGTGTGATAGGTTTTATATGAGTGATTACCATGCGGCGTCATGGTAGATCATAAAGATGTTCTTATTGTGCCGGGTGGACAATGAGGCCCCATCAACGTTGATATCACCTGTGCCTCGATGTTGGACAAGTGTGAGATGGGTTTAGATCTGCGTGTCTGTGGATCGCGTGTCTGTGGCTGCGTGCTGTAACTATCGAATCCGATCAACTCATTACGATGTTGGAGATATCTCATGAGATTAGGTATGAATGTTAGATGATGTTTTGAAGTGTTCATGCATAGTTTTTCAACGTTGATGTTTGGGGTGTGAAACCCATTGATAAACGATGTGATATAATATGAATGAGTAGGTTGTTATAAATATGTATATGTGTATATGCCTTCTTTTGTGTTGCGCATTTAGTTATGGTGATAAATCCGTATATTGGTGTCTCACCCTTACAACACATCTCAGAGACGTACAAGGGGTATGATCCCTACACGAAGAAGAAGGCTGTCTAGTTGGAAGCGTCTTTGTCTTTGCTCCGATTGGCGGTAGTGTCTCATTAGTTACGACCAGCTTAGGTCCTATTATGTTTTGAAGATAAAACTGATGTTGATTTAGGTATGAAAATATATGAGGCAGTATAGTTGTAAGATTTATATACATTGTGTTGTTAAGTGTGATTTGATTAAGTTGTTATTGTTATGAGGTTAAAAAGAAAAAAAAATTTTATCACCATATTTTGAAAAGATGAACGTTGAGAAAACATTATTTTCCGAAAGTAACCAGCAAATTAAGTTTTATTTCCACAAACGGGTAACCATGTGATGACCGAGTTTAGGGTGTCATATTAGTGGTATCAGAGCTGGTCGAGTCTTTCGGGAATGTTGGGAAATAGGTCTGTTGGGTTTTTGTTGTGTGATCTCTGGTTGAGCCTTGTTTGAATTGTTTCTTGGTTGAAACAACGTGTGTTGACACACAAGTAAGTATGTTTTGGTGGGTTCTGATTGGGTTGAGACCTTGTGAGAACTCATGCTTACTAAAGGGTACTTATGTTCATGTTGATACATTCGTTTATCCCTTAGGACGGTATCAGATATTTGAATAAGGTACCTGTCATTGAAAGTTTTTGGGGAAAATTTTCTGAGAATGTCCCAAGTTTGTACGGACGGATGGATGTTGAGTTTCTGATTGATCTACTTTCTAGATTTAGCCAGATCTCAACCACTTTGTGTAGGATATCGCCAACGAAGTTAGTAGGGTTAGACTTCAAGAAATGGAATTTTCGTCCATTTCTCGATAAGTTAGTCATCATCTTCATCGATGATGTTCTCGTTTACTCTAAGAGTCATGAGGAGTATGAGAGACCTCTGTATCAAGTGTTACAGATCCCTCGCAAGGAGTTGTTATATATTCAAGGATCGATTTGAGAACAAGCTACCACCAGATTGGAGTTAGGACTTATTAACGATTTTATACTGTAAACTCAGCTTATGAGGCAAGATCAACTGTTCGTGCGTCTGAGAGATTGACCAAATTATCAGGAATCGTGCCGATTCAGGGTAACTATACTAAGTGCGTCATAAAAGACCATTGTGCTTGTGAGAAACCAAGGCGAATAGATTTAAATCTTCAACCTTAGATGAGGGTCTCAGGATTCAGAAAAATTGTTCCTTATGGACAAATTGCTTTTCAAATTCCTATGGTTGTATTAGACAATCATAGCGGTACATTTTTGTACAGGCCAAATTCATTTTTCTGACCTTGATTTAAAATCTATCTTGACTTTGGTTCTCGATAGTCTAGATATTTTAATACTTCTTTGGGAATGTATTATGAGTATTTCTTGATTTATGCGACGGATGGAAATTCTCGATTCACTTTTACTTTTGATGGAAGTGATCCAGTCTAAATTTTGTCTGACTGATGTTCTTTTAAATCGTTGTATAGTTCTTGTGAAGAAAGAAACTTTATTAGAGTCATGTTTGTAAACATGTATTGGCCATGCATTTTTACACTCACGAACCTATTGAAGAATCTTTTTACATATTGGACACTTATATCTTTCAGATTGGTCAAATTATTCTTTGTGCTTTCTTGTGAAAGCAAAATCAAGAAAATTCTTGTCTTGAAAATCTCTTTTCAGATTATTGTGAGTAGGTTGACGGAGTCGACATCTTTTTACATGCTTAGGTCCACGATGTAATGGAAAAACCAACAGAGGCGTGTATCAGAGGACTGATCCAACGTGATAAAGAATTTTCCAACATCATTCTGAGCAAGGCTTACTTCGAGTGTTGGGCTAAAGTTACATCTAGTGTTAAGATCCAAGTTGAAGTTAATGTTCAGCTTATCATCCTAAGTTAGATGGATAAAGAAGAAAGGAATTGATCCTTAGAAGGTTAGGCGAGAGTAAGTGTAATACCTAAGCATGACAAGAGGTGAATGAATTTTTATTGAGGTGTAGATGTGATTAGTAATCCGAGAATTTTCAGAAGTAAGATCGGTAAGTAAGATGATTTCGGCAGATTTTGTTATGATCGAGGTAGAGTTTGCTAAAGGAGCTAGGATAATGATAACAAGATCATCTCTCGAGATTTAATCGTGTGATTGTAAGGAATTATAGAAAGATGTCTATGGTAGTTTTACCTAAGTTGAATGTGAACGGAAAAGAGAAGTTCTTGAATAAAATTAAGTTGCTAGGAAAGTTCGAAAGCTAAGGATTAGATAATTCTATTCTATAATCCCTTTTGGTTTAATTGCATTAAGATATGCAAATGAAATTATTTTGAGGATGAGATGTGTGAGGTGATATTAAATTGGAGTAGTGAATTATAATCAAGAGAAACTAAGACTATGATTAAATATTTTGAGTAGGAAGTTGATGCGTGGTGCTGTGAAGACATTGTTTGTATTAATGATAATATTTAGAGTAAGATGATTAGAATAAGGTTTCTGGTGAAATCATGTTGATAAGAGAAGTAATTAGGTTTTGGTTTTATTTTTTTCAAGTGTGGTAGACTCTGATGAAATTTTGAGGATAGTACGGATATATATAGAAATGACATAAGAATGAATTGTATTATGGAATATAGAATAAGAGGAATGAAGTGATGTGGAGGACAATGTAAAATCTTAAGGTTAAGATGAGGTTACAAAATACTGTTTAAGTTTCGAGTGACGAAATTTCGAGGACGAATTTTTTTTAAGTGGGATAGTAATGTAACACCCCGATTTTCGCTGCTTCGTAATATCGGTAATAAATATATAAATATATATTTTTATCCGAGACATAGAAAATGATTTTGGATAAACCAAGGTCATTTCCTTGTTATACTTATTTTTATAAGGTTACGGGGAAGTTTTTGGTTGAAAATTCAGACGGAAGCCAGTCTGCTGTTTTCTGTGTTTTCACTGACAGTAAAAGTTTACTTCTCAGAAGACCTAATTTTGAGTCGTGAACGAGATCAAAAATGTTTTTATCATATTTACTATGATATTGGAAGTTTTGAAAATTTTGGTAAAAAAAATAAAATATTATATTTGTTGCGGGCGTATACGTCGAGATGTCTCTAGGAAAAGCTTGCGCCAGATGAATCGAGGAGTCGGCAATGTAGCAGAGATGTTGGATTTGACCGATTTGCCGAGTATTTATGACGAGCTTATCCGAGTCATAATGGCCATAATGGCACATTTATGGCAAAGTGAAATTTTCCTATGAAATGACCATTTTGCCCTTGTCTTTATATGACAATTGCAAGCAAATGCCATTGGAAAAGTTGACTAAAGCTTGCCCAAAACCCACGGCTCCAATGCCTTCTTCATTAAGTTTGGTTTTTTCTTCATTTAAATAGGTTGTCTTCTTCGTTAAGCCATTTTTCCATTTTCATGTTCTTTTGCTCCAAAGAGTTCATAATTCGTCAGATTTTGATTGGCAATTCTGACCAGTTTCTATTTTGAATATAGAAAAACTTTCAACATGAAAGTTGTTCATATTTCTCTCTTCTTTCCAACAACATAAAGATCATCCAAAACGGACAAGTATGTTGAGAGATATACTCAAAATACTAAAACTATTCTAAACCCTAACTATGTTCATCTTCTCCCTTAAGTTTCTTAAGAACTCCATAAGAAAACCTTGAAGAACATCATCCAAACTTTGTTTTCTTGGATCATCAAGAGGTAATAACTTATTCTCTTGTCATCTAAATCATTTATCTTCATTTATTTTGTAGATCTATGACTTAAATCCATATGTTCTTCATTTGTTCAAAGTTCATGGAACTTGATTCAAAAATTCATAACTAATTCTAGAAAAATCCTTTTGACATGAAACCAATTTATATGATCTTATAATCATCTCTATTTTCATCATCTAGAAGCACAAGATCATGAGAAATTTCTTTCCCTAAAATATGGACTGGGCCGAACCTATGTTAACTTTGTGTTCTTAGGTTTTGCTTCAATTTCATGCTTTGATTCATGATTATAACTTGATAGTTCTTGTATTCAAGTATATAGAAGATCAAAAATCAAACTTTAACCTATTGATCTCATCAAAACCGAAACCCTAGGTATGAGCACTTGTTGGTTTTTTGATTCAAAAGTTGTTTGTAACACTTGAATCTAACTCTAGGTTTTGTATGTTGATTAAATCCAAGAGTTTAGAAATTTTAGAGATTTTTGACTCCAAACTCAGCCCTTGGCCGAAACCCTAGTTCTTGGAACTAGATGAGTTTTAGTTCATGTTCTTGGTTCATAATCTTGGGTTAAGTGCTTAATCATGTTTAAGTTACTTATGGACCATAAATCCTTAAGTTAACAAAATTTTAACTTTCCTAACCTAGAAAATTGGGTGAAGCCGAACCCTACCCCCATTGATTTAAGTGTGTTGTTGTTTGATTTTGATTTATTTTGGTCGCAATTCGTTATGAAGGAATCGATCGGGTTGGTTTGACCTAAAGCCGACGGAGGAAACCGGATCAAATTGGGAGATTATTTGAAACCCTTATTTCGAGTCTTCAACAGGTAAGGGGAGCTTACCTGAGGGATATTTCTCTATAACTATTTGTGTGTAGTGTGATTTATATGAATTATATGTGGTTGTGGTTATTTGTTTATGTGGCTTACGTTGTGTTGTTTATCTGTGTATCGGTGATTTATCTGCTTTTAATTTATTTAATTATCTGCAGTAGTATATTATGTTGCTATGATGCATGATCTGCCTGGTGATATAATTATGATGATGATGTTGAATGATGAATGTTGAATGTTGTTTGAGAGGCCTGACAGTGGTCAGTGCATAACCGATTAATCAGATAAAAGATTTAATAAATTGTGAAAATTATATTCAACGTTTTATGGGAAATGTTGGAATATAATAATGGTGGAAAATATTATTTTGGAAAAATAATGAGTTTTTGAGAACTATTATTATTTTAATAATTTATCAGTGTAAAAGAAATTTGTGAGTCACGGTGAGAGCGTAACCGTGAAATTTTTTTAGTACTGCTAATTTTTACGCAAGAAATTCCGAAATATTATAAAAAGTTATTTTGTGAAATTAATATTCAAAAATACTTTATAAAAATAAAAATAAAAAATAAAAATAAAAAATAAAAAATAAAAAGTCAAAGTTTGACTTTAAAAATATTTTCTTGGAAAATGATAAACGATGGCAAGTTCTGAAATTATTTATGGTGAAAGTTTAAAAATAGCAGTACTTGTTTTGAGAAGAGGTTTAATCAGAATTGATTTAAATTTTAAAGCTGAAGTTTCAGTAAAAGAGTTTTCAAGTAGAAATGATTTTCTGTAAATGAATTATACTAAAAGACGATATAGAACATAGTAACCGAGATGTCGGGGTGCTAGTGTTCTTATGATGTTGTCTTATTTTGGATTTGTTTTTCACAGACAAAAACGATGTAAAACGATGTTATGGAACTTAATAACCGAGACGTCGGGGTATTAAGGTTCGTTGTGTTGTAGACTGGGTATCTACGTAAAGAAGTTTAAACGTTTTGAGATGTTTTCTATTACCACGAACCTAAGACTGATTGCAACGGTCTAAGGGCTTCGTGATTGAGCACTCGGACTTTGAGGTCCTGTGTTGTTAATAAAAGTTGTTTCGATGTTGAAAACGATGATGCTTTTGAGAGCATTCGATGTTGAAAACGATGATGCTTTTGAGAGCATTCGATGTTGAAAACGATGATAAGTTTAAAGCTTTTGAGAGCTTTGATGTTTAAAAACGATGATAAGTTGAAAGCTTTTGAGAGCTTTGATGTTTAAAAACGATGATGGGTCGAAAGCTTTTGAGAGCTTTGACAAATAAAGATATAGCACAAAGAAAAGTGTTGAGAACAAAAGGTTTTTATTGCATGCATTTGGCAGACGTGCCATGATCAAGCAGTGATTACCATGCGGCGTCATGGTAGATCATAAAGATGTTCTTATTGTGCCTAGTGGACAATGAGGCCCTATCTACGTTGGGACACCTGTGCCACGATGTTGGACATTGTGTGATAGGTTTTATATGAGTGATTACCATGCGGCGTCATGGTAGATCATAAAGATGTTCTTATTGTGCCGGGTGGACAATGAGGCCCCATCAACGTTGATATCACCTGTGCCTCGATGTTGGACAGTGTGAGATGGGTTTAGACTGCGTGTCTGTGACTGCGTGTCTGTGGCTGCGTGCCTGTAACTATCGAGTCTGATCAACTCATTACGATGTTGGAGATATCTCATGAGATTAGGTATGAATGTTAGATGATGTTTTGAAGTGTTCATGCATAGTTTTTCAACGTTGATGTTTGGGGTGTGAAACCCATTGATAAACGATGTGATATAATATGAATGAGTAGGTTGTTATAAATATGTATATGTGTATATGCCTTCTTTTGTGTTGCGCATTTAGTTATGGTGATAAATCCGTATATTGGTGTCTCACCCTTACAACACATCTCAGAGACGTACAAGGGGTATGATCCCTACACGAAGAAGAAGGCTGTCTAGTTGGAAGCGTCTTTGTCTTTGCTCCGAGTTGGCGGTAGTGTCTGTTAGTTACGACCAGCTTAGGTCCTATTATGTTTTGAAGATAAAACTGATGTTGATTTAGGTATGAAAATATATGAGGCAGTATAGTTGTAAGATTTATATACATTGTGTTGTTAAGTGTGATTTGATTAAGTTGTTATTGTTATGAGGTTAAAAAGAAAAAAAAATTTTATCACCATATTTTGAAAAGATGAACGTTGAGAAAACATTATTTTCCGAAAGTAACCAGCAAATTAAGTTTTATTTCCACAAACGGGTAACCATGTGATGACCGAGTTTAGGGTGTCACAGAACCAAACTTTCTTAGGAAGGCAACTTCAGAGTTATATATCCACAGTGGCCAATAAGCACCAATGCCAGCAGTTCACCAAATCATGGGTGAACCCCTCGGATAACCGACACACCATACTCTAGAATGCGCCACCACGGGGGGACCAGATTCACCAAACCTTGTGTGAATCACCGCGGACGGTCAGATCGCCGTACTTCAGGACGACCTCCCCTATGTTGAACACCCCCCACTAACAACTCCAATGTGTGAATGCATGAGCACAACATCAAACAAGTGGGAAACCACCACTTCCGCTTGGGCCAATAAGCACCCAAGTCTCATCATCATTGTAACATCCCTGGCTGCTCTATGGATTGACGACTGTCCCCACAGACCAACACGGGTCTTTTCAGCGTGCTTTGTCCTCACTCACACGCTTCCTGGGAAAACTTCCCAGGAGGTCACCCATCCAAGAATTGTTCCAAGTCAAGTACGCTTAACAGTGGAGTTCTTAAGTGACGGGCTCCAAAAAAGAAGATGCATCTTGTTAGCATAGGTAGTACCAATCAATTCATATAAGCCTTCCTCAATTGTATAGTCCCATACCTACACAATCTCATGATCCCTCTCATTCTGGTGTGTTATCGGTTCATTCATGTGTCCCTCCACCTAGATGCCTGCCAGGAGCCGCTCCTTGTTCGTGCCTTCTTGCACCGGCGACCACTCCCCGCCCTCGTCAGCACCCGGGTGTTACATGCCCACCAGCTTCCGCTTGGTTCGTCCCAGAACCACAACGTACTGGGAAAGGTGCCGCTCTGATACCATTTGAAACATCCCAGGTTGCTCTATGGATTGACGACTGTCCCCACAGACCAACACGGGTCTTTTCAACGTGCTTTGTCCTCACTCACACGCTTCTTGGGAAAACTTCCTAGGAGGTCACCCATCCCGGAATTGCTCCAAGTCAAGCACGCTTAACATTGGAGTTCTTAAGTGATGGGCTCCTGAAAAGAAGATGCATCTTGTTGGTATAGGTAGTACCAATAAATTCATATAATCCTTCCTCAACTGTATAGTCCCATACCAACACAATCTCAGGATCCCTCTCATTCGAGTGTGTTATCAGTTCATTCATGTGTCCCTCCACCTAGAAGTCTGCCAGGAGCCGCTCCTTGTCCGTGCCTTCTTGTACCGACGACCACTCCCCGCCCTCGTCGGCACCCGGGTGTTACAATCATCAACACCTTGACTCATATGAGTCAAGGCCCCCTTGGCCAATTAGCACCAAGGTTCAACTTCAATAACACGTCAACCAAAAAGCATCGAGGCCACTTTGGCCAAAAAGCACCAAAGCATACATCGTGCGGTAACCCATTGGGTACTGGCTTAACCAACATATTATTCTTACTTATCTTGATTAGTATTTAATTAGGTTATCTAACTTGTATTTATTCGATTGGTGTCTTATTTCATCATTGGGGACAATTGGGATGAAACACCCCTTTCTTTCCATTAATTCACGTCTCCACTGTTTGGGGGACATGTCCCTTAGGTGAAGCATGGTAGTGCTTCCTGTTAGGCACGGCCATGCTTAAGCAGTGGGGCCGTTTTGAATTTGAACATAGAGCACGGGTGTGCTCCCTATTAAGCATGGTCGTGCTCCTAGAGCGTGGCCGTAATGTCTGGGCAGATTCATTATGTTCTTTTAGCCAAAAACCCCTTAAACACTCTTAAATCAATCTTAGGGTCCTTGACTAACTCATTGGCATAAACCTCGCCTCTCACTTATACAGCATGTTCATCATAAAACCAACATACAGTCGACCATGGCATAACATCATCATCAAACCAACAATATTTCTGGGATAAACAACATACCAATTCAACTGACACGACTTTTATATATAGGCAAGTGTACCGAGTCGTTCAAGTAATACGGTGGTGAGACCGGATATCGTCCTCAGGGATCGGTTGCCAATTACCAATTCACAAACTCAACAACTATCTAGACTAAACTATGGTATAAAGGGAATTCGAAATAAACAAAATAAAACAAGGAAAATCTTTTTGGCTTTTTCTCAAACACCTGGAATGCAAAGAGAGATGTGGTTAACAAAAGGATAGAATTGTCAGGGTTAGACAACACTGATCCTCCCTTGATTGCAATGAAGTGGTTACCAACACAAGTCCTAATTCAATTATGACAATCAAGCCTTTTTAAATACTCAAACCCTAATGTCTTAGGGGGAATGAGCCTAAATTCCCAAATCAAACCCTAATGTCTTAGGTGGATCAACCTGAGATTTTGCATTAAGCTAAGACTTATAAGATTGCAAGCACCCCAAGACCTATGTCTAGGTTCATGAACTACTTGGCATTTGATTCATGAGCATGCTCTAACATCAATCTTTCAATTGTCTGTCAAAGCAACAAATCATTCCAAGGATGGCCAAACCAGGGAAAGCATTAAGCACAGAATCAAATACTCATAAAGAAATAGAAACTTGCATTGAAACTAAATCACAATACAATCAAGTTCAGAAAGGTAATTATCTAACCCCAACAACCAAGGGTTTAGCTACACATAATTACTGAGAAAAGCAAAACCAGAGAAATAAGAGAAGAGGAGAGAAGAAACTCCATGGGAGCTTTCCACAGCCGTCGCTGCAGCCCCTCTCAGCCGCTCCCTTCTAGGGTTGGAACCCCCCTTTTGTAACCATCCAACTCTCAGTCCCAGGCCCTAAGTCTGCCTCCAAAAGCCCTTTTTTTCTGTTCAGTGTGGCTCTATTTATAGATCAGTCGCGCGTCACGGTCGTGATGGCCATCACGGCCAGGCCGTGACGGCTTCTGCCCTGGGCGCGTCTTTACTTTTTGGTCCGTCATGGTCGTGATGGGCATCACGGCCAGGCCGTGAGAGCTTCTGACTTTTGCCTTCTATCTTTTCAGCTCTGCTTGATCACGGCCGTGATGGTCATCACGGCCAGGTCGTGATGGGATCTGTTTGGCTCATTTCTTCACTTTTCAAGCTCTATCTTCAACCAAGCTCCATCAAGGCTAATTCTGGGCATTTATTCATTAATTTTTGTAAAACAACACCACAAGACCTCCTAACCCGTTCCAAAGGAAAAACTAACAAAAATCAAACTAAAATGGCCTAACTATATGAAAATGCATGCAGAAATGTACATGAAATATGAGGTGAAATCACACTCATCAAATCACCCCAAGCTTAAGACTTTGCTTGTCCTCAAGAAAAAACCAAGGCCAGAAGATGAAATCAAAAGAGCAATGATAGTGAACCAGGAACCCGAGTAACTAATTCAAGCGACAGGCATTTTCAAATAATTCAGCAAGAGACGATCAATTTCAAGTCCAATTAGACGCTTAGGTTCCCTAGACTCATATTCTCATTGATTCGGGCACTCTTTCTCACCTCACTCTCGTGTTTAGGGACATATGATAATTCGCTCAATTTCTTAAAGGAATGAATTCTACCATAAGCTTGACTATCAACCAAATCTCTACTTTATTAATAAAAACAATTAAGAATCAAGAGGTCTTTTGCTTTGGTTGTAACGAGGCCATGGGATTTATTGTTAGGTGGGGAAATCAAGAAAAGGAAATTTCAAAAGGCTAGCAAAATATCAGATATTGCGAAGCGTGACACCTTCTAAAATACCTTTTTTTTTGGGTTTTCAATTCATTTTTCCACCTTTCTTTCTTTCTTTTTCTTTTTCTTTCTCACTTCTTTTGTCATCCCCTTCTCTATATATATGTTTTTCTTTTATTTGGAGAAGGGGAGATTTTCAGCTCAAGAGAAATATTTTTCAACTTTCTCATCCCATACTTTTTCAACTACCTTTTTACCCTTTTTGTACAATACTTTAGAAGGTCACTCATCAAGCATCATTCATCATTCATCAAAAATTTTCAAGGGACCAAGAAAAGTATTTTATTCTTTCAGGCTCAAAATTGGGCAACTAAGGGGTATCATTTCATCAATCAAAGCTCAGAAGGCCGGAAAAAAAATACCTAGTGCCTCAATCATTTTCAAAAATGTTTTAAAAATTTTTTAAGCTACAAAATGGTTTCAAGTCAAGTTCTAGAGAAATACAATCCAAGAGGAATACAACTCTAGCACAAATAATGGGGTGAATTTAGTGAATACCCCTTTTGGCTCAAAATCTCACATTTAGTAGTTCAAAAAATCAGTGAGAAACACAAATCTACGAAACCATATGCTAATTATCAACTATCAAAGATCATCTCCAGAGTTTTTATTTGTAGCCTTATCACAAGAATAAAAAATTGGGTTCAACAATTCACCATCTCAATTTATTAGGCCCTAAGTTCTCATAATCGGATGCATAATCTAAGCAAGGGGGCAATCAAATCATGTGATCATGCAAACTATGCCTATATGAATGCAACATGTAAAATATGAAAAATTTTAAATTTTATTTTGCAAAAATACCCCTACCCCAAGCTTAAAAACTTACATTGTCCCCAATGTAAATAATCAAGTTGGAGAGAGGAGAAAAATTGGAACAACTCACCGGGGCGGTAGCGGGTGCTGGACCACATGCCTAGTCAAAACTTGCTGGAAAATGCATCACGGCCGTGATGCTCATCACGGGCAAGCCATGATCAATTATGGTCCTCAGCAGTTGGCTAATCACGGCCGTGACCTCCATCACGGCTAGGCCGTGATCCTTTCTGATATCTCTGTTCAGCTCATCACGGTCGTGGCCAGTGTCACGGTTAGGGCGTGATGGCTGCTGACTTTGCTTTTTTTTTTTTCTTGCTCTTCCTTCCTCCTTTCCCTGAAAACACTTGGCAAATTTATTAGTAAAAGAAAACTCTTGATCTTCTCAAATTATTCAAGAGTCAAAAACAAAAGCTAACAAGAAAATGAAAATAACTAGGAGAAAAACAATAAA
>JAUPTC010000834.1:0-34747 GCA_030762895.1 Sophora flavescens | reverse complement strand
TGGTGGAGAGGCAAGAGAAGACTACTGGAAGCAGAGGGCAGAATTATTAGCTGGGAGTTATTTCGTGGATGTTTTCTCTAGAAGTACTTTCCGCGATGTGTGAAGGAAAGGGAGTTTCTGAACCTTAAACAGGGCAATAGGACTGTTAGTGATTATGCATAACATTTTGAGGCTCTGATTCAGTTTTCGAATTCTATCGAGATATCCGGATGAGGATTGGCAAGTGTAGAAGGTTTGAGGAAGGATCATGCGACACGAGCTACGAAGAGCTATAATATCTCCTGGATATTCGAGTTTTACTGAGCTGGTTGAGAGATGCAATGCCATAGAAAGCATAGATCCGAGGCAAGTCGCTGAGCGAAAGCATAACAGAGGAGTGGAGGTCCAATTCGATCAGGTCTTCAGAGGAGAGAAGGTAATGGTTCTCAGGAGAGACACAGACCATATACTAGACCAATGCAAACCGCCGCACCAACACCAGTTGCTACAGCACCAGTGGCTGAAGCAGGCCAGTAGTAGCAAGGCCTATTTTGTTTCGGATGTGGAGGACCGCATTATCTGCGGGATTGCAGGGAGAGACCTAGTTGTTTCCATTGCGATAAAACATGTCATTTTGCTCGTGATTGTAGACAGAGGGGTATACGCAGAGCCCGATAGCTGCTGGTAGAGGAGCTGAAGGTTATAGAGGTGGAGCAAGGAGAGGAGTTCCAACAGGTGGCCAGGTTAATACAATATGACCTTCTAAAAATTAGGATCAAAATCCCAGCACCAATTGCTCATGATTGACCCAATTACTCATGCTTGACCCAATTACTCATGATTGGCCCAATTAGTCATACTAACCCTCTCTCTTTCTCTCTCTCTCTGAATCCACATCGGATATCAACAATGTTTAGAAGTTGGATAGTTAGTCCGCACGTGATAATTAGCAATGATGGGACATATAGTATTTATATTCCAGCTTTATGTAGTATTATATGTCATTTTGAAGTGGGCTAATGCATTCTTTTCACAGGATCATGGCTCGAGGCAGAGGTAGAGGACGTGGTAATTGGGCCAACGGGAGGACAACAGGTGGCCAGGTTAATAGCATATGTTGATGTGGTAATTGTCCCAACAGGAGGACAACAGGTGGCAGGTTAATAGCATATGACCTTTTAAATTAAATACTCATGCTCGGCCCAATTACTTGTGCTTGGCCCAATTACTCATTCTAGGCCCAATTTTGGACATGTTTGGCCCAAATGGACTAGTTATGTCATATAGGACCTAATTGGGCCAATTGCCTCGACTGCCCAGGCTTGTACTTCTTTGGTCCTAATGGAGCCCAAATGAACTTGTTTGATCCTAATAAAGCCCAAATGGGCTAGTTATGTCATATAGGAGCTGAAGGTTATTATCTTGTTCCATCTGACTTTTGTTTCCATACATTTCCTGATCATGCATACACAACTTCCTTAAGCACATATTTTCAATAGAATCATGAGATCAATCAGTCAAAATTATAAACACAAATCACATGGTTCTTTTCTATTAAAAATAGGCAATTGAACCTTAAATCCACCTAAAGGCCTATAACATTTAATTGATAAAAGACATAACAAATCTTATTTCTAAGAGTTACCAATGGTTGTGAACGACTACAACGAGTGTTGGATAGTTTTCACAATGGGCTGTATGACTAGCTTGAGTGGCTATCATACGAGTTCAGATAATACTTGTGTGCAACTACAACAGTCGTTAGTTGGTTTGCACAAGGGGTGTTTGTGTACAACTTCAACAATCGTTTCAGGTGGTTGTCACGAGGGGTCGTGTGAACAGTTGCAACAGCTATTTGAGCAATTGCCACACGAGAATGCAGTGTTTCCTCAGCATTAGAGGACATCTGTTGTACTTTCTTGGTAACACGGGAGCTAGTAGCCCAACTACCAACTGAACGGTGTTGTAGAATTGGCCAATCATGACATGTAGGACTAGTTGTGCATATAGAGTAGGCTATGATCCTAGTTGATGAGATTTAAAAGTTGATTTCTACGACGACGATTTTGGGAGACGGTTGTGTGTTGATGTGCATGTTAATACGTGGAATTCTATGTTGTTTCCTATTTTATGGTAATTGTAGAGTTTCTTACCTCTTGTGTACATAGTTTTCTCTTCTTCTTTATATGGGTTACTTCGGATCATGGCTCGAAGACAAGAGTCGGTTCTTAACGAGTAAAGAGACAGAGAAGGTGTCGAGGACGTTGATGTCTCTCAAGTTAGAAGGCTTTCGAAGATGTTGTTGGTTCCATAGTAGTTGTACCACGGCCAAGTGGGGTGTCTTTTGTTGTGTGTGTGTGTGTGTGTATATATATATATATATATATATATATATATATATATATATATATATATATATATATATATATATATATATATAGGGGATGTATCTAGTGAGAGCACCTTTTTATATGAGAATGAGAAGAAAAAATCTGGACCATACAACCATAAATGGATGGTTAGGATTAAAAGTTATTTCATGATTTTAAAATGTCACATGACCACTTAAAAAAGTCACATGACTTTGAGGTTTAATCTTGACCGTTTAAAGTTTGGTCCAATGGCAATGATATAATCCTCTCACTCTAATATAATTAAGGCCCTCTCACGTGATATGTCCCCTATATATATATATATATATATATATATATATATATATATACACACACACACACACACATACATATATATAAGCAACCTCTAATGTTGTATATATGTTTTATTGATATAATATATGTTCAAAAAAGTTTTAATTTTATCGCTGTATTTACAAATATCAGTAATGTGTTGGTTCAATGTGGCACTCAAAAGGGTGTTACAAAGAGGACGACAGTGATGGCACTAGTGCAATAAGTGCTTTTTACGTCAGTTAAAATTGATTTTTTTCGTCAGAATACTGACTAACGTAAATACAGCTGACGTTAAAAGTTAAAATTTTAACATCAGTTGAGAACTGACGTTAAATATAAAACTATTAACGTCGGTTCTTTAACACAACTGACATTAATTTTGTCAAAATGAACGTCATTTGTTTAAACAACTGACGTTAAACATAAAACTATTAATTTTGTTAAACTAACGTCAGTTGTTATAAAGAAACTGACGTTCAAGGTTTTAATTTTAACGTCAGTTGTTTTACACAACTGACGTTAATAGTGTACTGTATATTTTATAAAATACTATTAACGCCGCTTGTTTGATACAACCGACGTTAATAGATTTTTTTTTAAAATTCACTTTTAAAATATCACTCCCTCAACTATCCCTCGCATTCAAGAAATATCTCAAGAATACGTAATATCACACACATTACAGTAATTGCAAAGGAAAAAATGGAACAATGATCCATATGTATTCCTGTTCGTAAACAATATATATTTATTAACATAGGTTATAACTCAAAATAAATACATAAATATAAATAAAAATAAATGTATACTAAGTTTAAACTACTTATATCAATATCCCTTCGTGATGATCATCACGAGTGGCATGTACATCGTCCACCTATGTCTCCTCGATTATAGTAGGCATGTTTGTTGAAAAAGAAGGAGTCTCAGGAATATCAAGATTTGAATCTTGATTTTCATCACTACCATTATACATGCTTTTTTCCTTGGAGAACCACGGACAACCTTTTGTTAGAAGGATCAGTGATGTAGAACACTTGTTTTGCTTGGGAAGCCATTATGAAAGGCTCATTTATATGACCTAACTTGTTGAGGTCTACCAATGTGAACCCCAATTCGTCGGTTTGTACACCACTGTTACTATCAACCCACTTACATTTAAAAACCGACACCGTAAGCTTAGTGTAATCGAGCACCCAAATATCTTCAATATATCCAAAGTAAGGTGTCAGTGCTTTAACGGGTTTTGTGTCCTTTGCACTAGATAAGTGCATTGCTTCGGCCACGATCATAACCCCACTGTTTTGCATGGTACTCTTGTTATCTTGTTCCTTTGTATAAAAGGAAAAGTTATTTATGTCGTATCCGATCCAACATATGACGTTGAAGCTAGGCCCACGTGCTAGCCATCTTATGTCATCGTAAGATGACTACCATCCTTAAGCATTTCTTCCTTGAACCATGGTAAGAAAGTCTTGTTATGCTTGTTCAACAACCACCTTTCGCTCATTCGAGGGTTTTCTTGATTGACTTTTCTTTTATGTTCAAATAAGAAAGGCTTAACACAATCGATGTTGTTCAATACATACAAATGTGCTTGAAGCACTTCCTCCCGATCCTTGACATTAATTCTTAAGCCATGTGTACCCTTACCTTGACATCTGATCTCATCATGCCGAGGCTTAGGAACCCCTATAGGATCCGTGTTATGAAGGTAGTCCGAACAAAACTCAATAGCTTCTTCTGCAACATACCTTTGAACAATAGATGCTTCCGAACGATGAGGATTCTTCACGTACCCTTTCAAGATCTTCATGTAGCGCTCAACTCGGGTACATCCATCTCAAAAAACCGCCCACATAATCTAATCTCCCTCACCAAATGAACAATTAAGTGTACCATTATGTCGAAAAAGGAAGGAGGAAAATACATCTCCAAGTGGCACAAGATTGTAGCAGCCTCAACTTCCAAGTCATCCAACATACGGGTGTCAACGACTTTGCTACATATAGAATTGAAGAATGAGCACAACCGAGTAATGGCATGTCTCACATTTTTTGGAGCAATACCACGAATAGCAACGGGCGAGTGGTTGTTGCATCAAGATGTGACAATCATGAGACTTTAAGCCAACCAATTTAAGATCACTAGAGACAAGCCTATTCATATTTGGAAGAGTAACCATGTGGAACTTTGATGCCCCAAGACACCCGTAAACTTTGTCTCTCTTTTTTTGACAAAGTATGACATGTCAGCGGCAAATAAGTCCGCTTACCATCCTCAACAACTCGGAGCTAACTGCTCCGTATACCCATAGCAACAAGGTCGAGACGAGCATTCACACCATTCTTTGTATTGCCCTGAATGTTGAGAAGCCGTCCCGATCACACTATCACGCACATTTTTCCCCACATGCATCACATCAATGCAAGATCGACATCAAGCTTGCGCCAAAAGATGGAAGATCAAAGAATATCGACCTCTTCTTCCATATGTTTTTCTCAGCAGCTTTTACCTTTCTTTTTGGACTTGCCGAATATAACATCGATGCCCTTTACCCTCTCGATAAACCTGCTCTCCAATTAAGGCCGCCGACGCTTTTCCTGTCTCTTGGCATCCATTAAAAGCTTTTTTTCATCTTACGATATGGGTGATCACATCTAAGAAATCTCCGATGCCCAAGGTAAACCGCCTTCTTTTCCATGATGCAACCGAAGTGTAGCATGTGCCTTCTTCACATATAGGGCATGCTTTATGCCCCTTGACACGTGCCCTTTAAGTTACCGATGGTTGGAAATTCGTTGATGGTGCAAAATAACATGGCACGAAGCTTGAAAGTCTCATGAGAATACCCATCAACTACATCTACACCTTCCACCCACAGCGTTTTCAAGTCTTCAATCAAGGGACATAGATAAACATCTAAGTCATTTCCTACTGCTTTAGGCCCGAAATCATCAAAGACAACATCATGTATTTGCGCTTCATGCACAACCAAGGGGGCATGTCATAAATTACCAACAGAACAGGCCATGAACTATGAATACTACTCATGTTACCATAAGGATTCATTCCATCCGTAGCAAGTCCAAGCCTTAGGTTTCTTGGCTCATCAAAAAATCCGAAACATAGTATCGATATTCTTCCATTGCATAGAATCAGCAGGATGACGAACCTTTCCATCACGTGTCCTCTCATCATTATGCCATCTAAGATTCTTCGCATCTTTCGCATTGGCAAACAATCACTTGAACCTTGGAATTATTGGAAGATACCACAACACCTTCGCAGGAGGACCCTTTTTTCTCACATCATCAAGATCATCATCATCATCACCACCCTTCACTTTGTATCGTGATAACCCACATTTGGGGCAATCGTGATTGTCTTCATGAACACCTGGTACAATATGCAATCATTGGGGCATGCGTGTATCTTCTTATACTCCATACCCATAGGACACAATACCTTCTTGGCCTCATAGTTACGGCCGTGCAATGTGTTGTCCTCAAGAATCAAGTCTTTCAACACTTCAAGCAATTCCGTGAAGCTTTTATCGGTCCAACCATTTCTCGCCTTCACACAAACCAATTTTAGCACCGTCGACAATCGTGTATGAGTAGTACACCCTGGATATAAAGGCTTATCCGCATCACCGCACAAACCTATCATACACATGAGCTCGATGAAAAGATTCTTGTCCAATATCACGGATCATGTCCTCTACTCGATCATCCTCCATATCTACGTCAACGTCCTCACTTTGGGAGACACTTGCCGTACTACTCAACAACACATCACCATGCCATATCCATCTTGTATAACTCAAGCAAATCCCTTCACAAATCAAATGAGTACGTATATCCTTCACCGTACATTTCCTCGTATTAAAACACTTGACACAAGGACAACAGAACATTCCATTACTATTAGGAACATTCCTTTGAGCAAATTCTATAAATTCTCCCACCCCCTTCAAATACTCAAAGACTAGTGCGTTTACAAACCATCCAACTACGATCCATAACTAGATAGGTCCCGTAGATATACAAAACATCTATCCAATATAAGGACAATACGGGAGATTGAAAACTATAGTTTTTGAAGATTGCCAAGCACCGGTCACGGCCTGGCAAAGGATGTCCATCACGGCCGTAACGCCAACAATCGAACCGGACCATCACAAGCGTAACTGATCACGACCGGTGACGGATCAACCAAGGAGCAACATGCACTCAAAACCAAAAATAGAGACATTCCAAACAACTCAAACTCACGGTTTCAAGTTTCAACTACTGAGACTACAGTTTCAACATACACTCAAAACCAAAAATAAAAAAATGTTCCCTAAAGACTCACCAGAAATAGGTGCTCGCGTGGTGGTGGGGAGGGGAGCTCGAGTGGTGGCCAACGTTCGATGTGGTTACTGAGAGTAGAGGGAGAAGGAGAGTTAGTGCGCGGGAAGGGGAAAGAGAGATGTCAAGTTATTGCAAAGAATGAATGGAAAGACGGAGTTAGGGTTAAGAGTGTACCTCACCGGTGGTGACGAAGAAGCCCTCGCGGTGGTTGCGGTGGAGATGAGCTCGCGATTAGGGCAGGAGTGAGAGTGAGAGTGAGAGTGAGAGTGAGGGTTGAGAGTGAGGGTTTAGCGTGATGAAAAGAGAAAAGAGACGCACGGAGCGAAGTGCGGAAAGGCGCGGGTGTAAACCAAAATAAAACAATAGTTGACGTCAGTTGTTTGTAAAAACTGACGTTAAAGGTCATATATTTAACGTCAGTTGTCTTAAGAAACTGATGTTAAAAGTGTATACGTTTATCCAAAAACATTAATTCCTTTGACTATTTATTTAATTGAAGAAAAAAATCAAACTTTTAACGTCCGTTGTATTAAACAACCGACGTTAAAATTAAATAAATATTTTTTATTTTAAAAGCACTTTTAACGTCAGTTGTTGAAGAAAACTGACGTTAAAAGGGTATAAGTTTATGCGAAAAAAAATTCATTCCTTTAATTTGACTACTGTGCTAACCCATGCACCTTGTAACTTAATCCTCTTAATAAGCATTAAGTTTATAGATTAGTTTTCAAGACAACCAGAGAGACTCTATTCTCTATATAAAGTGTCATTCTTCGTATCGATCACCGTAGAATACACCCTCTTCTTTCCCTCTATATTTCGTATGCGTTTTCTATTCCTTCACAATATGGTTCTCACATTTGAGACTTTTGTTATTTCTTCCTATACCTAGACTTAAAGGTGTCTGTCTTAATGGTCAAAAACTTCGTGGTTGAGTAAATCACATAATATGACTCCCTCACTTTATTCCATCTCCTCCCCAAGCGACTGTGGATAAAGCACAGATGGAGCATCAAGGACTTCAAATGAGGGAGGGGATCGATGCATCCATTAATGGAGTTTTTGAGGAAAGAACTGAGAAGAAATTGATGTTGAAGCAGAAACTTTTAAATATTTTAGTGCTATGTTGTAGAAATTTTTCATCTTTTAATCATGTAATTGTAACTTATGAATCGCTTCAATGAGATACGATTTGATTATACATCTAACACTTTGATGTTAAGTGTTTATTTATTTTAATTTTCAAAAGAATATGTTTACTAATTCAAGCTAATTAATGAAGATTAAAAATAAACTAGTTTATTATTTACACAAGTTTATATTTTTAATCTTCATTAAAAATAAACTTGTTTAATATTTACACAAGTTCTTTACATGCACAACTGACGCAAATATAGTTCTTTACACAACTTGTTTATGACTGTCAAGTTCCCGTATATTACATTATTTCCAATATTCATTCTGCACGTTTATAATATGTAGGATTATTTACGTCGCCTATTTATTATATCAAGTAAAAATCACACTTTTAACGTCAGTTGTATAAAAAACTGATGTTAAAAATATTTATTTTTTATTTTAAAAACACTTTTAACGTCAGTTGTAATAAACAACTGACGTTAAAGGTGTATAAGTTTCTGCAACAACATTCATTCCTTTGACTACTGTGCTACTTACCCATGCACCTTGTAACTTAATCCACTTTTAACGTCAGTTGTATTAAACAACTGACGTTAAAGGTGTATAAGTTTCTGCAACATTCATTCCTTTGACTACTGTGCTACTTACCCAGGCACCCTTGTAACTTAATCCTCTTAATGAGCATTAAGTTTATAGATAAGTTTTCAAGAAAATCAGAATAGCTTAGTAACTTCATCCCCCGCCCCTATAAATAGCTTCCTTCCATCCTTTTAATTTTTCGCTTCACAATATGGCTCTGCCATGGAGATTAACTTCATCACTCTTTCTTCCTATTCCTAGACTCAAAGGTCTTTGTCTTAATGGTCAAACAACTTCTGAGGTTGTGTAAATCACATAACATGGGTGATAAGGTTGTGTAAATCACATAGTGTGAGTTGCTCACCTTATCATCTTCCCTGAGAATCGGCAGACTTTGGAAGCAAATGATCGCTCCAAGACCATTGTTGAAACAGATCGGGTGCACCCTTGCTCACCCGCTCTGGAAAACTCGGTCGCCGACTCTACTCTCTTGCTCACCCGTGAAGGGAACGACGCCTCAACAAATGTATAGGATTTTAAACCCTTTCAATGTAACTTTGTATAGGATTTTAAACACTTTCAATGTAACTTTTTATAGGATTTTAAACCCTTTCAATCTTATGTATAGGCCTCAATCGTATTACACTTCATTAATGAGATCCGGTTTGGGTTATTGATTCAACTTATACTTCGCACATATATTTTAGTTTTCAAAACAGAAACACAAAACATCAAAGCAATTGTGAAACTGAAACTTTGAGGAAGGCATTGCGGAAGGGTACGATACTAGATAAAAAATTTATTAAAATAACCTTTAACGCCGCTGATGAAAGAACGAAGTTAAAAGTCAAGTGACTCACTTTTAACGTCCGTTCAATGAAGAATCGACGTTAAAATGTTCACTTTTAACGTCGGTTGTTTATTAAATCGGCGTAAAAGTGAGTCACTTCACTTTAAACGTCAGTCCTTAAAACAACTGACGTTAAAATTGAATTAATGAACTCTGATATTTACAAAACTGCCACCACCTCATTTTTAACGTCAAACATATGGTCAACTGACGTAAAACGTTCCCGTATATTACATTATTTCCACTAGTGTGGAGTGTTGCAGAGGTTAAACTATGCTTCAGTCATCTCTCAATCTCCATTTATGTGTTCCCTTTTCTCTGATCTGGGTAAAATGCTCTTCCCATGTTTTGAAAACTACCCAAAATGGAAGTCTAGTTGTTTGAGCCTTGTACACTATGAGCTACGATGGAGTGGGATCAATTTTCCAAAACTTGTAGCTTTTTTTATTTTATTAACAAACAAGAGACATTTTTTTTTCTTTTTTCTTTTGTTCAATTGGGGTTAGATGATGGATTCAAAAATAAAAAACTTTTAACCATAAAAATGAAATTGGGTTGAGTTTGATCATGCAATTGAGCCAAGAACAAATAGCAAAATATTTTTTGTTTGTTATGCATTTTTTTTTCTTTTCCAAATATCAATTAAAAAAGACATTCGGACAAAATTAGGTGTTCACACATTACAAAGTTGTTCCATCCTTAGTTAAAGACTATCATAACATGTTTTCAATGCTTAGTATACATAGCAGTTAGCAAGATGACATTTTTAAATCTCTTCAAGCATTGCACTATTAGGGCACTTACACTATTGTCATTTCGTATGCAGTGAAGGAAAGGCCAAAACGTTAAGTAACGTTGGGTTTGTTTTTAGTTTCTAGTTTCCATTTCATATTTTCGTAAATAATTACAAAGCTGTCACCTTGTTTTCATTATGTTTCCTTTTTCATAAATTTGTACAGGAAACACCGAAAACAATTTTTTTCTGTTTTCACTGTTTCCTGTACAAATCTTTGGAAACAAGAAACAGAATAAAAACAAGGTGACAGTTTTGAAATTATTTATGAAAACAGGAAATCAAAACAGGAATCAGGAAGCAAACAGACCATTAGTGTCCTAGTCTAAAGGGCAGCACATCGGAAACACTTCAATTTTGGGTTTGGGAAAGGGGCCAACAAACAGTCGCTTACCACACTAAGGTGTGTAAAGAGACGGTATACTAATATGCGTCTTAACAATTTCATTTGACTTGAACATCACAGCTGATATACAGAATGTGACAAATAAGCCTGCAAGTTCTCAGAAATGAATATCACAAAGTCATATAAAAAGAGTCAAAATTACAAATTCAAAGGAAACTCATAGTATATGTTTGAACTGCTTCGTCATGCCCCTACATTGTATAATCTATCAATCAATTCAATACAGATAATAGTACAAAACTAAGCATATTGTTTCTTTCCCTATTCAAAAAGGAGGAAGAGGTTGAAACTTGAAAGTGATATAAAAAGACACAATCACAAGATATATAAAGCAAGCACGATAGTCCTCTTCTTTAATTACAACTTTCAAAATAACAAATAAGTGTCATTAGAGAAACACAAGGAATAATCCCTTAACTAACGCTACAAAGTTATCTTTAGTTTTCTTTTATCCTGGGAAAGTTCCTATTTCATAACAAAGGAGAGACACCACCATGTAGGAGAAACAGTAAGCAAAAGACAGGCACAACAATACATAATCCAAAGAAATCATTTCACAATCTTTTCTTTTGCTCTACCCCCTTCCTTCAGTTGTAACATGTAGTGTTCAAAGGAAAACGAGGCAAACCAAAGTTGTTTTGGTTGGAATGAATTTATAACTTTTAATAAGGTGGAAACACCAAAAATAAATCTAAACAAGATGGGAAGCAAAGATATTAGATTCCATCACCCCCAATGTACATGAAAACTTTCTTTGTCCAACCATTATCCTAACAAGCATATACCTGGGATCAAACTAGACAATGCTCCAAACACAACATGCAGTCAAGTTGTATGAAAGGAAAACTATCATTATCAAGAGCATTAGGTTGAAAAGCATACCCAAACAATGTTCGAACCAAAAGAAATAATTTCCTTGATTCAGTCCATGCCAACTAGTCTAGCATACACAATTTCTCCAATAATATTAGGGCAATAGGATTAGCTTCAGCCAATGCATCAAAGTCTAGCATATACATCACAAACAAGCCAATAAGTTCAACATATATGCAATTGACAGTTTGACATAGTTAATAAATATTAGGAGCATTGAAACCAAAATTAACATGAGAAACATATTAAGATAACAAAATAACTAAAATAGAAAGCAGCAGTACCTTGTAAGTGCACGTAGATGAAAACAATCAACATGTACAACAACAGTGACACAAGAAGAATCCACTCAATTCACTTAGCAATCGTCTGAATCGCAAGCCTCGGGAAACCAGAGCTTCCAAAAATCCCATCAAACCCATCATTCATATCCTCCATTGGAATATCAATATCCATTACTCGCTGAATCCTAGGACTAACACCAGAAATGCAACCAGAGCCAGATTGAACTTGCAACCTAGGGCACGTTACAAGAACATTTAATCCAACAAGGCTCGGAATCAACACAGGTATTGAGGAACACATGAAACCAGAGGGTTCAATCAAAAAAGAAATTGGAGCATGAAAAGGATAACTCACACCAAACCACGATACATTGCCACCACTGTCATTGTTATTCCTATTAACACCATTGTTTTACACCTCCAGAAGATGATGATGATGAAGAAGAATAAGCATTGGATGAAGATTCTGTTGTGTTTCACAATATTTTTTTTTCAAAAATCCTAATCATTTTTCACTTCACAAATCCCAGTTGAACTTGATTTTCTATGTATTACTATTGTTTTTCAATTCTGGGTTTTCCCTCACTGAAATCACAGATATTGAAACAATATTACTTTATCACGAAGAGCAAGATTTTTTGTTTCGACCTTGGAATTAATTGAAAGAGAGGGAGAAAAATGGAATCTAGTGAAGAGGCCGAAAAGGGACAAAAATCCAATAAGGAATCAACTTTGATAAATGAACAAAATGAGAATGCGTTTTTCTCCTTTCTTACCTTCACAGATTAAGAGAAATTGAAATAGGAAATGGGTTTTCAACTAAACCTGGAAAAAAGGATTAGTTCATGATATGAATATTTAAGCCGAACCACTATGGTGGCGAGAAAAACAATGACAACAACAACTTACAACCATCACTTCTCACATTTCATTTCCTTTTTTTTTATTATCCTTATCAATCCATGTTTTACTTATAATTGGTATTGCTTTATTATTATGGAATATGGATATATAATTCATCATAATAATTAAAATATAAATAATAATACATAGTCTATGTTAATAAAATTGCATTAAGAAAATTATTAATTACATGAAATGCATGGAAATAGTACTAAATTAATCTTTTTTTATTATTATAAAACTGTTTTCAAAAGTAATTTATAATATCATTAAGTATAGGATGAAAGTGTAAATAAATAATTATATGTATATGGATGTTATGCTAATGATATTTCCTCAATAAATAACTATTAATTACGTCAAATGCAAAGAATTAGTAATAATTTTAATTATTATTTTGAAATTGTTTTGGAAACTAATTAATAAAATCATTAAGTATAGGTAACTAAAATAAAATTTGTCAAAGTTGAAGTCAATTACAAATTATATGAATTATATAGCCAAAAAAAATGTAAATTTTTAAGGATTAGCAAATTTATTTATTTTTAATATTTTTGTCCTATATTACTTCTATTCAAAGTTCATATCGTACCTGAGATATCCTCAAGTGATACTCGCTCGAAGCTCCCTTCTTTCTTGCTTAACACCAATCTAGATGTAAACAGAGGAAGGATGTCCTACAATGATAAATTGACACCTATGTCAGTGTATGGTGAAGGTTTATCATTTCTAGCTAAGTTTTATAAAGGAGTGGCTTAAGAAACAATCATGGTTCTTGTTTATGGATTGAGTGTGATTCTCAACTTGTCATCTATGCTCTTTGGGATGATAGCTTGGTTCCTTGGAGGATAAGAAATCAGATGGCTCACAATTGTTTAGCTTTAACTAAAAACACGCGCTTCACTTTTTCTCATATTTATCGTGAGGGCAACATGTGTGCTGCTAAGCTTTTGATCTGGATCAGTTTCCTAGTTCAAGGTCCAAATAATAACAAAGAAAAACGTGGATTTTGTGACTTTTGATCTGGATCAGTTTCTAGTTCAAGGTCCAACAGGCATCGACTTAAGCTAGAAATCACCGACACTAGGTAGGATTCTAACAAAATTCGGACACGCCTTCCCTCAACCTTTAGAATAATGTGCAACAAACAAGAACCTTACTAGTTTACCCACCGGCACGAGATTCTCGACCCTATCTCTCGATATATCATCGCCTTGATTATCTCTTAAGACACTTCTCCATGAAAGCTTACCTATAAGTGAGAAACCTTCAACTTACATTGACACTAGATTTTGATCCCTTGAGTTGCGTGGTGGGAATGAATTGTCCGGTCCGATTTTTTTAATAATGTACCTTTTTGTTATTTTCATTTTTTCTAATTTATTACATGATATATTTTTGTGAATTCGTCAACCATACATTAAATTGTTTTTCCGACATTGGTTGGTACGAGTGGTAACCAGCTCGGGCTCTTTAAGCAAGTGGTCAAAGGTTCGATTATTGGCTTGACATGGAGATGAGGTTGTGGCTATGGCTAATTCTCGTGAAAAAACTTGCATACATAAGGAAGAAACTGACACAATCTGACACATTGAGCGATTTCAGCAAACTGATACAACATGCTTAACTTTAAGAGCGTAACTCCCACCTTCAATAGCTAATAAACCAATACTTACAAAATTCATATAATTTATCCTTAATCAGATTAATAATAATAACAATAGAATAAAAACATACGATACTTGAGGAAATAATGTTGATTTTTTCAAGTTATTAGTGGATCGATAACATGGTTAATTTTGTAACCTTTATGTTTGGAATCATCAAAGGTTAGTTATGTGACGTGGTTGGTTTCTAACTTTCTATTCAAAACTCGGTACTAGACGCAATCGATAGAGGGAATAATCGTGATTTGATCACAATTTCGATCTAAAATGGTTGTTGGAGCGCAAGATTTCTACATTTTCTAACGTTCTGGAGAGAGAACTCGACCTATGGTGTATCAGTTTTTTAAAAGAACAAAATGACATGCAAAAACATCACAATAGAGACAAAGATCCCAACTAGGCTGTCCTATATCTCGCTCTGTAACTGCCATGGTTGTCTCTTAAGCTTACTCCTTTATAAAACTCTGCTAGAAATGATAAACCTTCAACATACACTGACATATGTGTCAAATTAATTATCATTGTAGGACATCCTTTTTCTGTTTACAGCCAGGCTAGTGTTAAGGAAGAAAGAAGGGAGCTTGAAAGCAGTATCACTTGAGGATATCTCAAGTAAGGTATAAACTTTGAATAGAAGTAATATAGGACAAAATATTGGAAAAAAAATTTAAATTTGCTAATCCTTAAAAATTTAAATTTTTTGGCTATATAATTCATATAATTTGTAATTGACTTGAACTCTGACAATTTTTATTTTAGTTGCCTATACTTAATGATTTTATTAATTAGTTTCCAAAACAATTTCAAAATAATATTTAAAATAATAAATCACATTATTACTAATTCTTTGCATTTGACGTAATTAATAGTTATTTATTGAGGAAATATCATTAGCATAATATCCATATACATGTATATGTATATTATTATTTACACTTTCATCCTATACTTAATGATATTTTAATTACTTTTGAAAACAATATAATAATAATAATAATAATAATAATAAAAACAACAACAACAACAAAAATAACAATAATAATAATAAAATAAAAAAATTAATTTAGTACTAATTCCATGCATTTATTGTAATAATAATTTTCTTAATGCAATTTTATTAACATAGACTATGTATTATTATTTAAATTTTGATTATTATGATGAATTATCTATCCATATTCCATACTAATAAAGCAACACCAATTATAAATAAAAGGTTTAATTATTGAGTTGGTTCATAAACTATTTGATAATTTTCAAAGAGGTCCCTCAACTAAAAAAAATTTAATTAGGTCCCTGAACTTATATAAAATTTTCAATTGTGTCCTTGAACTAAAAAATTTCTATTTGGAGACCTAAACTCATAAAATTTTCAATTGGGTCCCTAAATTAAAAATGTTACTATAAAATAAAAAATAATAGATGATAAAATAAGAACAAAATCTTGTTTGACGTAATAATAAAATGACAAAAGATGAATATATGAGAAAAAACTCACTATATAAAATAATAATAATAATAATAATAATAATAATAATAATAATAATAAATAAAATTTAGTGAGAAAAGCTATTGTTTAACATAATAATTAAATAAAATTCATAAATTTGAGAAACAAAATTAGTTCTTGAAATGATAATGACAAATTAATGAAATATGAAATTGTACTAGAAAATTCATGTTTTATAACAAAATTTTAAGAAATTAAATGGAGTCAAATATTTAATATTTGAAATAGCATTAAAATAATAATAATGATATCAAACAAAAATATTATTTAACAAATATTAAAATAATTTTAGAAAAACTACAAATGAAATATAAAATAATATAATAAACAATAATGTAAATTAAATAACTCGAAATAAAATTGACAATCAAAATTAGTTGTGACATTTAATTAACTAGCTAGATTATTTATTTTATTTATTATTCAAACAATAACTTTGTTGTTAAATTATTTTTTAATTTTTAAATATTGAATTTTTTTACTCAATTTCAAATCTTGTTATAATTAATGCTCTTCTAAGTTTCATCTTTTACTATTTTATTTTTATTTTAAATATATTTTTTTCAATATCATCCATTAATTATATCTATTTAAAAAATGTATATTTTTAATTAAGATTTATCAGTTTGATATCTTAATATTTTGTTATAAAACATGAATTTTTTAACACAATTTCATATTTCATTATTTTGTTATTATAATTTCAGGAACTAAATTTTGCCTCTCAAATTTATGTATTTTTATTTAATTATTATGATAAACATTAACTTTTCTCACTAAGTTTTTTTTTTAAATAGTAAGTTTTTCCTCTCATATTCATCTTTTGTCATTTTATTAATACGTCAAACAATATTTTTTCTCTAAATTTCATCATCTATAATTTTATTATTTTTTATTATATATAGTCACCTTTCTACTTTAGGGACCCAATTGAAAATTTTATATAAGTTCAGGGATCCAATTAGAAAATTTTTGGTTCAGGGACCCATTTAAAAAATTTTATATAAGTTTTGGGACCTAATTAGAATTTTTTTTTTTCAGGGACCTATTTGAAAATTCTCAAATAGTTCAAGGACCAACTAGACAATTAAACCTAAATAAAACATGGATCGATAAGGAGAATAAAAAGAAAAGAAGAAGGAAGGTGAGAGGTGAAGATTTGTAAGTTGTTGTCGTTGTTTTTCTACCACTATAGCTGGTTCAGCTTAAATCTTCTTATCATGAATTAATCCTTTTTTGCCAGGTTTAGTACAAAACCCATTTCCTTTTTCAATTTCTCTTAATCCGTGAAGGTAAGAAAGGGGAAAAACGCATTCCCATTTTGTTCATTTGTCAAAGTTGATTCCTTATTGGATTTTTGTCCCTTCTCAGTCTTCACCATATTCCTTTTTCTCCCTCCCTCGTAATTAATTCCAAGGTCAAAACAAAAGATCTTGCTCTTCGTGATAAAGTAATATTGTTTCAGTAACAGTCGTAATTTTATGTTTTGTTTACGTAAGAGGATTAGGTTTAAGAATTGGTTTACATAGTTAAGATGTTGTTTAAGGTCTAGGATCTTTTTCATGGAAAGTACGTAGCCATCTAGAGTGAGATTGAACGTAAAAACAACTTAAGGTTTTCCCGATTATCGTCTTTAAGTCGTATAAGTGCGAAACAAGAAATTTGGAGTTATGTTTGAGATTAGGCCTTTTTGAGGGTTTGAGGTTGTTTATTAGGTCTTGATGAGCCTATATCTCAAAAATTTGAGGTCAGTCGGATGTCGAGCGAACCCGAACACAACAAAATGTCTTATGGTCAATGGTCAACGTTCGAGCATGGTAAACCCTACGCTCAAGCATCCACATAACGCTCTAGCATGGGTGTATCAATGCTCAAGTGCCCTAGTCAATCAGATAAGGTCTGGCGTTGACCTACCACGTGTTAATCAGGGCTTACGTAGCATTTCAGGATTGGTTGCATGGCACGGTGGTCCACCTGCCTCCAACGCTCGAGCGTGGAGAAGCCAACGCTCAAGCATTGGTGACCTTTCAAAAGTGACTCCAAGTGAATTGTGTTTGTCAAAACCTTTTGACAAATAAAAACATTCCTTTTATTATATTCAGAAAAGAACTGTTTGTAGAACGCGTGCAAATAAAATCGTTTTAAAGCGGCAAAGCGGAAGTAAAAAGAATAAGTTTTAGAAGATGAACACAGGCGAAATATCCTGGTTCGGCCACAAACTACCCACGTGGCCTACGTCCAATCCCCAAGGCAATACGACCAAGGGTTTCCCATCAACTCTAGCTTTTAACAGGATCAACTAGAACCTTTACAAAACAGAGAACCCTTAACACAAATCTCAGGACATATTATCCCTTGTGCAAGAGCCTCAAAAGTTTTTACGTGAGATCACACTCACAAAATTCAAAAACAAGATTAGAATCAGAAAGCACTCACAAGTGCAGATAATAATAAAAATTGAAGCACTACAACAACACCTATATGGTGTGTATGTCTCTCAAGGATAAGTTATGCAAGTGTAAGAAAATGAGAGTGATAGAGAGTTGTTTGAGAGATAAGAAAATCAAAATTATGCTCAGATTTTTTCATGTTCAGCTGTATCTGTTTTCTCTCAAAATGACCCTTAAATAAACCAATTGAAGTTAGGTCAAAAACTCTTGAAAACTATTTTTATCACGCAGTAATCGATTATTGAAAAAGCATAATCGATTATTTTAAGCAATTTCACAAAGCACATTTTGAAACTATCAGGTGATAATCGATTATAGTAATCGATTAATTGGTCTCTGTTTGAAAGCTTAGACTGAATCAATTATGCATAATCGATTATCCTAATCGATTATGGACCCACTGACTTTTTATTAAAATGCAATAATCGATTTATGAAAGCCATAATCGATTGTAGTTTGAATTTTTAAACTTAACGGCTCAGACAACATTAATACAATAATTAATAGAACATTTAAGCCATTTTAAAACTGAGTTTAAAACGTTTTGAATTAGGCATAATCGATTACCATAATCGATTATCCTCTTTGAATTTTGAATTTCAAAAACCTAACAGCTCTGGTATTTAAATACTCATTTAAGCATAATTAAGAGCTGCATTATAACACCTCGTATTTCCTGTTTTTCATAACAGGAATATATATAAATATTTTTATAAATTTATTTGAGTTTTAGAAAATTATTTTAAATAAACGGAGTTTACCACTCAATCCTCCTTGACCGTAGGAAGCTACGATTAAAATTTAGATTGGAAAGTCAGGAAACCCTGGCTGCGAATTCCATTGACAGTATAATAATACTGCTCAAAAGACCTAATTTTAACTCGTGAATGAAAGACTTAAGTTTAGTATTTTATTTTCTACAATTATGTATTTTTATAATTTTTACAGAAATAAATAAAATAAATTGCGTATTACGGGCGGAGCAGCGTCATCGGGTAGACGACGGAAGGGATTTCAAAGTTTCTAAGAGCCGATAGAGGGTTTAACTTTGGATTTTGAGATGATTCAAGGAAATGAATCATATTTTTATGTCTAGAAGGTTTTTCAGGGTTAAAGGTGAAAATTTGGGAATTTTACGTTTAAGCCCTCGAACTTTCGTAAATTATACTTTGTCCCTAAATTAGTTTCTAAGTTTTTTTCAAGTCTATTGGGCTAGAATTCTTGTTTCCAATCTCAAATGGTCGTGGCTTAGAAGCCCAAAATTTTCTAGTTCATGGATTGATTCCATAAAGCCTATTTGAAACTATACAAGTTTCCTATCTTAAGCCTAATGCTTAAATTTTCAAGTGGGCCCCACAAAAAATGAACCCATGCCCAAACTAACCCAGCCCATACGCAAGTCCATGAGGATTGATGGCTGCATCATTTGTTGAATGAATCAAGATTTTTCTAGAGTGTTCCACAATTTTCTACATCATTCTTGATTATTCTATACCATTCTTGATTCTTCTCAAACCTTCATGAATTATCCTAAAATATCTTTGACACATAAAATCAGCCAACAAAGTCGATCAAGATAAGCTTGCATTAAATGTGGCAAAATCATCATTATGACACTTTATTGACAATTTGCAAACTTGTCCTTCAACTTTTGGAATCTTTGCAAATTGGTCCTTAGAACTTAATTGCATTTGAATCCTTTAGCAAGACAACTCATCATCATCTAGATCCTTCCCAAGATGGCTCCACTATCTCTATAAATACCATACTCTCACTTTTCACTTAGTTTCTTTTGCCATTTGTTTCCAAAACCCTAAAGTTCATAAGTCTCTTAGTGCTAAGTTTGTAAAACAAGTTCTTGGATTTCCTTTGTCATTGATCTTCAAGAGGTAAATTCAAATCTTCATTCTTAATCATGCCTATGTTCTTTAGCAAGTTTCTTGATTCAAGGCTTATATCATAGTTGTTCATCACTTTAAAGTTTCTAACCCTTTAACTTTGAAAAGTCATAATAAATTCTAGAAAAATCACATGATGATGAAACTACTTTCTATCTTCTTGATATCATGCATATTATCCAAATCCAATAGCATGATGTAATCAAAAATTTCTTTCCTAAAAATCTAGCCTTGGCTGAATCTATCACATTAGGGTTGGTAGAGATTTGTTCATGTGTTGTCATGTATGATCATGTATTCTATATGGCATTCATGTCTACACACTTTAATCCATGTTAGTTTCTTAAAATGAATATCTTACTCAAAAATATTTATGTTGGCCGAAACCCTAGGTGGGTTAGATTTGTTGAGTTTTGTTCATAGTTTTCATAAATGATCTTGTTAATCAAGCTATTAGTATGTATGCTTAATAAATCCAAGTTGGTTTATTAAACTAAGAACCCTAGCTTTATGGTCTTATTGAGGCCGAATCCTTGTATAAAAGAGTTAGGAAGTTTGAGTTTGAAACTTAGTTGTTTAAGCATTAATCTATGAGTTAGGTTAGTCAAGGATCATTAATCCATGACTTAATCATGATTAGAAAGTTTAAATCATTCAAAAACCCTAGAGGCCGTGACTATGTATTAGGGTTTAGAATGTTTTAGTTTCTTGATTTGTAACTATTTGGTTGTAATGGTTGAAGGTTAGTTGAGTACGACGTTTACGAGGTAACCGAAATTCCGAAGGAATCTGTAAGTTCACCAAAAAGTATTCAAGAGGTAAGAGGGGAACACCGGAGGATTTATTCAATGGCTATATGTTATCCCGTGGTTGTTTGTAATTATTTGTTTGTTAGTATTTATTTATGTTGTTTATTGTTGTGTTATTTGTATATGTGTGGTTTTAATTGCGTTAATTGTTTATCTGCAATTATATTATGCTACTGTGATGCATGATCTGCCTGGGAAATATCTGTGATATAATTGTTGGTTGATGTGTGAGAAGCCTGACAGTGGTCAGTGCACAATTAATTAAGTCGGATAAAAGCTTTAAGAAGCTTCGCAAATTATATTCAATGTTTTAACGGTAAAATATTGATATATAATATTAAAGGAATTTTATTTTGAGGAAATGAGGAGTTTTGGAAAATATTATTATTTTAATAATTTATTTATGGAAAAGGGAATTATGAGTCACAACGAGCGAAAACCATGAAAATATTTTAGCACTGCTGAATTTTTACGTAAGAAAACCGGAATATTACAAAATATTCTTTTATAAAATTAATTAGTTAAAATAAGTTAATCATGATTTTATAAAATTAATTAAGTGGAAAAAATTAAGTTTTGGCTTAAAAGCCTTAAAAATAATATTTGACGGCAAATTTGGAAAAGTGTAGAGCGGCAAGTATTTTCAACTAGCGATGCATATTTGGAGGAAATTAAACCTCAAGTGACTCATTGGTTTGTGAAAAACTAAGTTTTTATTATTTAAGGATTTTATAATGAATTTCTACCTTGGAAAAGAATTTCCAAAAAAATCAAAAGTTGATTCAACCGTGTTGAAAGTACAGTTGGACTTAATGCTTAGAGACATCGGGGTACTAATGTTCTGTGTTGTGATGGACTCAGTCATTTGGACTTTGAGGGCCTATACCGTATACGTGAGGTATACTGTGTTGAAACATTAAAGATGTTTTCTAGTACCACGAACCTGAGACTGGTGCACCGGTCGAGAGGTGTTGTGATTGAGCACTCGGACAGTGAGGTCCTGTGTTGTAATGAAAGTTTTAAAAGTGTTTTAAAACTATGTGAGTCGTAAGCCATTTTGAGCGTCGGAAAAGAAAGATTGAACACAAAGAAAAGAACAAAACAAAATTGTTTTACATGCATTTGGCAGACGTGCCTGCGGTTTGTGGTTCAATGCATCAATTACCAACGGCGAAAGGTAATTACGATATGCATTTATCTCATGTGCCTAGTGAGGACATGGAGACCCCATCTTACTTGCTATTGGTACCCTGAGTGTGGACATTATCAATGTGTTTGGCCTTGTGTGCCTGGCCTTGTGTGCCTGTGTGGATGGGAAGAGGTTGTGCACCTATTGGCAGAGTGCCAAGTTAGCCAGTGTGGCTTTGGAGTCTGATCAACTCATTTTATGTTGGGATATCTCATGAGATTAGGACGAATTTAGATGGTGAATATGAAGTGTCATGCATAATTTTTATGAATGATGTTTGGGGTATTGAACCCACTGATAAACTGTTTGTTTATAAATGTTTGTATTTGGTAAATGCTGATGTGTTTATATGGCGGCTAGTATGTAGTTATTGAGTAAGATCCATGTATTGGTTTCTCACTCTCACACATATTCAGATGGACCCAGGACATACCCTTGGTACAATCGAGGTACGAACGATCACTTTTGATCGTGCACAATATGGTGGTGCACGGGAGATTAACCTAGGGGCACTCGGCGCCACCTACCATGGACCGAGTAGAGGTGATCGATGCAGTAGAGGAAGGACCACAGCAGGAGAATTCACGTGGTGGAGGCAGTCGATGGCCTCTACCTCCCGAGTTTGGCTTTACCTACGATACTTGGAAGACGCAGTTGATGGATCCGCCTCAACCACATCCTCTTGAGATATTAGGACTGCGGAACCTCCTGTTTGAAGTGGAGTTAAATGAAGGAGAGGAAGATCAGGAGGGAATACATTGAGGAAGATCTCGAGTTTCAACCTCCTGCGGTTGATGATGAAGACTCTTGAGATGGCGCAAAGCGAAGCGGAGGCATCATCATCGGATAAATCGATTGTAGGCGGGATTGATCACCATGATCTTCCTAATGGGTTTTAGTAGCATTGACTTTAGGTAGAGTTTTGGGGTAGTGAGTCTTGGCCGGTTTTGATACAGCTAGAAAGCCATAAGTTTTTTTGAAAGTGGTTCTGAACTACTTGTTGCCGAGTGTGTATATATCTTTATTTTCTTTGTTTAGTTGATGGAGAATAGCCTATTCTTATGAGGGCTCTTTTGTTTATCTCCTATTATAGGTTTTATGGGGGTAAAATGTGTATATATATATATATATATATATATATATATATATATATATATATATATATATATATATATATATATATATATATTGTGTATGTTTACAAGGGGTTCTATGTTAAAAAAAAAATCAGCACTATTTTTGTAAAACAACGTTTACTCAAATATATATTTTCAGAAAGTAACCAGCGTAAATAATTAAATTTCCGTTCTTGAGTAATAGTGTGATGACCCTAGATTGGGTGTCGCATAATCGATGATTATAATAAATTCAATTAAAAGACCTTTTTAGTTCCTTTTTCAAGTCGATTTAAGTGTGTGTGTGTGTGATTGATTTTAACTTGAGAGACACACTACCATTTTACATAACTTCTAAAACAAGCAATACAATAAAACAAAATTTCCTTACCCCAATGTAATAGCTTGTTGGTCCCTTTTCACCAATGTATTTTTCTTGTTGGTCCCTTTTCACACTTTTTGCAAATAAGTCCTTAGACTTGAATTCATTTGTCAATCATGAAAACAAATGTACCCGTCAAGGCATATATCCACAATTTCCCCCCTTTTGTGATGACAAACATCTCGGAGGGATTTTCTAAAAGCAGAGATAGACCAAAAATTATATATCCCGAGTTTTAGGAATTTTGCTCTACTACCCCTCACTTTATTCATCATTTAAAATCCTCTCCCCTTAAGCAAGTAATCATATATCTCTCACTTTTGGCATTATCAAAAGTGGGAAAAGTGATGAAACCTATCTTGGAATATATCCATTAATATTTAAAAAACATTCAAGCATAGATATAATTACCATGGCATGCAAACAGTAAATTATCCAAACACAATAGTCATATATAATCAAAATGTACGTGCGGAAGCAAAAGGTGCCGGGAAGATTAAAAAATTATATGGTCATCCCAAAAATAGTAATATAAGTCATAAAAATAATCAAATATATAGTACTAATCATGCTACTCATCATCTCCAATATCTCCACCCATATCAACATCTCCACCATCCTCATCACTACCATCATCATTTGTGCCGCTGCTATCAAAGTCATGATGATTACCGTCGGGCCGCTCGGAGTGGACGACCCTCGGTGGCACGGTGACTCTCACGCTCTAAGGATTTCACTTCCAATGAGAGCTCATGAATAGCCGTGAGTTTGCTTGAATCTCCGTGGTGTTCGCTCGAACCTCGGCAAAGAATACTCTGGAGAAAGAGGAGGAAAGTGAAGGCGTTGTTGCCACGATCGTACCAGCGTCCTCTTTTCAAAGGGACGATCGATCAAGTCGATGCTCCAACTAAAACCCTTTCTCTCTAGGTTTTCTCTCCATCTCTCTACTTCTTTTTTTGTTCTAGTTTTCTCAACTCTCTGCTCTCTGTTTGATCACAAAGTTCACTTGAGCCTTTTATTTTTACTAACTTATGCACCCATGCTTGAGAATGGGAAATACCAGTCGGAGCGTGCCACGCAGGCTTGCCAGCAGCAGCGTGGAAATGCCACGCTCGAGAAAGGGAAGCGGTAGGACCCGCCCACACAACCAATCTCCAACTGCCACGTAGCCCTCTTTTAACCGTGGAGGTCAACGCGGTAGATGGTCCGCTGACCTCATTGCTGAGCGTGGAAAGTCAGCGAGCGTTGACCGTACGACGCCGAGATCAACTTGTTTGCGTTTTGGGTTCGTTCGGCGTCGGATTGACCTCAGGGAATTTGAGATGTAGGCTCATCAAGACCTAATAAACAACCTCCAACCATAAAAAATGCCTAATCTCAGCCCTAACTCCAAATTTGTTTCACACTCATGCCTTAAAGATGATAATCGGAAAACCCTAAGTTTTGTGTGCGTTCAAACTCACCTCTAGATGGTTGCGTACTTTCCATGCAAGGGTTCCTAGACCTCAAACAACCTCTTAACTATGTAATCCAAGTCTTAAACCTATTTATCATACGTAAACAACTGGTAAAACTATGGATGTTACAGCGGAGCACGAGTTGGAGAGTAGCAAGAATTCTACAAGAAAGCTTTTGAATCTCTTCAAGATTTTGAGGAATCTTAGGATTTTTGTTCATACTGGTATCCAGCTCTCCTAATTAAAAAAAATTTAGATAAATCTATGATGGGTTCTATTATGGGTATAAGGTGGTAGTGTTGTGAGATTTAAACCTTGTTTCTTCCATGTGTTGTTACTAAAGTGTAGATAAGACTTAGAAGTTTGTTTACAATTAATTAAGGTGAAAGTTTTCTGTTTGAAAAGAGTGTGATTATGATAGAAATGGGAAAAAAATGCTTGCATGTTAAGAAAAGTGAATCTGGAAATTCGGGTGGAACTGCTCTAGTGCGTGAATTGTTACGATTATTGGCTTGGAATTTTGGGTGAAATCAATTTTAAAATGATTATGTATGTGTTGGCTATTACAAAAGAAATTGGCATAATTTTCCTGTTTCATTTTCTTGTTCAAAAATTCCAAAACCATTTGACTGTCTGAGCTTTGTTTTGAGTAACACACTTGTCGAGCTGGTTTGGTTGCGTTGAATTTTCATAATTTAGAACTTTTAATGATGCTTGTATTTTCTTAAAATTTGTGGATTTCAACTGTCTTTGAGTGAATATTTATCAACTTTTTTTATGTTCATGGTTTTACAAAATTGTGAAATCTGTGTTCCAAATTTTGATCAATTAGATACTTGTTCTTTGAGTGTTTAAATGATGATTTAAGTCTATGGAAAATTGAGTTTTGGTACTGAAGGGTCTATTGTTAAGAATACATTAAAGAATAGTAGGTTTATGTTCATTGGTTGCATCATTGTTCTTATTGTGTTCTTATTGAACTTAAAGATTAATGCTTGATCATGAATTTTGAAAATCAGAGCATATGGCATGTTAACTACTAATTGTATAATTCATTATTTAGTTTGTTACCTAGTAATTGCATAAAGAAACATTTCATTGAGAATATGGTTAACTAAATGATGTGACGGGGATAAGTTGTATGTTGTCCCGTAACTTGAGCAATGAAGGGTAAATAGTATGCTACCCTAAAATGATAAAGAGCAAGGGTGCATTGAATGCTTCTCATATTGTTTGTGCAAAGAAGTGAGTGTATGCTACCCAAAATGATAAAGTAGGGGTAAATTGTATGTTGCCGATAGATTGTGTAATAAAGAGTGGGTTGAATGCTGCCCATGACACTAGTGAGGGGTAGTTGTATGTTGCCCATATATTTTGTACAATAAAGGGTAAATTGAATGATGCTCTTTGATATCAATGAGTGTAAGTTAACGGCTTTGGGGAATTTTTATGCTGCCCGTATGAATGGTTAAATCAAGTTGATGTGATACTTGCTTTTGTTTTATGAGTTTTCAAATTATGTGAAACATTTACTTACTTGCTAACATGGTTTAAGGCTGAATGGCCAAATTATTTTTATAAAATATGCTAGCTACTAAGATGTACGTCACTCATTGTTTTTCCTGTGTAACTATTCCAGTGCGAAGTTAGTAGTGAGAGGCCTAGTGGAAAAGTTGAGCTTGTAATGGTCTCTCTTGTGAATTTTGCTCGTGTATAAATAGTTTTGGGATTATATAATGTTATGTGATTGAGGTGAAGTGGTAAACTAATCAAATGAAATCATTTTGACATGTGTACATAGGAATGACTATTTTGGGCTAGTATAAAAGTTTTAGAATTACGGTTTGAGATGAAAAATCAAAATGGGGATTGCTAGTATGCAATTCATTATGAAGTACGTAAATTTTGAATGTTGTATAGAAGTTTCTATTTCATCTTATGTTATGTTAGCAATTCCCAAGGGTTCTTCCCAGTTTGGAGGATAAATACTATGGATATATATGTTTTTAATAGGCTTCATATCTAAATAAGAGCAATTTTGTAAGATCTATTCTCATAAGTGAATAAGAGACCAACATAAGAGCAAGTATTACATTTGGTATTAGAGTTCAGGTTTTGGGAAATTGTGTTTATTTGTGCATAAATGATTTAATTTTTAGTGATCTTAGATTATATTAAGAATATTTGGACTATTAATTGTGTGATAGTTTCGAGTTTTTAAATTTTAGTTTAGATTCTATCGTATAGTTGTAACTCTTAAATTCTAACATCAAATCAAAAGTTACATTGCCTTTTTCTACTTTCATTGATGTGTTCTATTTAATTCTAACCCTAATTTTTATAAATTTTTATTTCCAAATAACATTTCTACTCCACCCTTCTCATCCCCACCCCGTCTCCACGCCCACCACCCCATCCCCACCCTCTTCCGCATCAACAACCATACGTGAACCTACACCACCATGCCGGCGTCCACCCCCACCCAGTCAAGATTTCAATTTTTTTGTCAAAATCAATTTTGTTTCTGGTGAACAGAAGGTCAGCTCAAAAGAGATGGGGTTTCAATTCTAATCCCCTCTTCACCTGCTTTCTCACAATATGTCGTGTGTTTGAGTTGGTTAATACCGTTTTGTATCTTTCTTCCACATTCTTAGTGTTTACATCGCACTGGATCTTCATTCTGGTAGTGGAACAAATGAAGAGTAACTCAATATGCCTTGCATTTTATGGGTAGATGGCAGTGGTAAAATGGATAAAGGTGGTGACAAGTCACCATAAAGTGTCTGTTCAGCTATAAAAAATAAAACCATAAAAACCAATTGGATCCACCGATTTTTAAAAACATGAAGAAAAAAATTGGAAAGAATTTTTATTTGTTTGATTTTCCATTGGCTGTATTCTGAATCTCTCATGCTTCAAGTTGTGACACCCACCATCCTTCTCTAGTTCAAGGGGAAACACATGCGAGACATGCCCTAGTGGAGACGAATGGAGAAGAGTGAGAATGGAGAAAGTTAGGCGTGGCTGATAGGTGTGATAGATAAGGGAGAAGATGTCAATTTCATTTTTTTTATCTGAATTATAAGTAGTAGGTAATAATTCTTTCTTTGAAGTATAAAATCAGAGCCATACAATATTTTAATAATATATCTAACTGCTTAAAAATAACACCATCGGTATATCCTTTCTCTCTTGCTCCATTCTAGAATCCACACTGAGTGGTGAACTGTCAAGCTGTTTATTTTAGAGACCTGTATTTCTTTCATAAAACCCACAATTTTGCCTATAAGTCTATACACATGGGCGGAATTTATGATTATTGGCTCACAATTGGTGGTTTCTCTAATACGGCTGAACTAGAAGACGCATAGTGGACAATGCACACGATACAATGTATTTGTTATTGTTATATATATATTTTTATTAATAACGGGCTAAAGGCAAAAATAAAATGCATGGAACTATAAAAATGGGGTTAGTAAGGCAAGCTAAGTTTTTGGTCTGTTGAGAAAATGAGAAATTTAGGACTTGTATTCAGATAGACACTACGTCTGCAGACATTGCTTGGTAAGATACTGAGATTTTCTTTCCATCATTGTCTACATTTTTTGTTTGTAGAATGTGCTTTTCATTCTTCAATCCTGTTTATTTTAATAAATGCATGTTTTTTATTCTTTGGGATATGCTTTTGTAGAATTATTTAGTCTAATAAAAAAATTCCTTGTCACAAGAAGGCCCAAAAAGAGATAAAAATGAGAGTGAGATTATATTATGATGCATACTTTTATTTTCTAGAAACCCATTTAGGATTATTATTATTTTGCAAGACTCAACTGAAATGTATGATAGATATCCAGTCATGAGTCTTATTGTTGACTACTTATTTTAAGGATGTTCAAACTTAATATATCTATATATATGATTCATGAATTATTTCTTTTGTTATATGTGTGGTGTGTGAGATAAAGAGTTTTGAAAGGGCATAAATTTGTGAAATAATTAAATTATTGGTTGATTCGAAATTTATATCTATATATATATATATATATATATATATATATATATATAATGTTGTCTTTGTAGTGTTTTAAAAATGGTTAAAAATTGTTGTCTATACTCTAAGACAAACATTAAAAATGTTGCCTATAAGCTTTTCAAAACATTTAAAAATGTTGCATTTGGATTCTTGCATACAAGCGCAGAATCGTACTACCTGACATTTAACAGGTCGAAATCAAGTATTCAAAAGTATGCTAATAAGATACAAAAAAAACTGCTGGTTTTAGACAATAGATAACGCTTTTGAATAGACAACTCTGAAAAGATCGTCGCTCTATACTTTTAGGTAACATTTAATTATAGTATATGCAAACTACAATCGACCATGGATTTACAAATCGACGGTACATAATTTTAATCAAAAGTCAAAGGGGCCCATAATCGATTATGCATATCATCTCAGTCTAAGCTTTCAAACAGAGACCAATTAATGATTAATACAATCGATTATCACCGACAGTTTCAAAACGCGGTTTAAGAATGCTTAAAATAATCATTATGCTTTTCAATAACGTATTACCGCGCGAGAAAAATTAGTTTTCAAGAGTTTTGACCTAACTTCACCCGGCTTATTTAAAGGTCATTGAGAAACAGATACAGCCTAATTACTTTAAAAAATCTGAGCATAATTTTGATTTTCTTATTCTCAAAAAGTTTCAACTCTACCTCATTTTCTTACACTTGCATAACTTATCCTTGAGAGAAAGGGTCTACAGGCGTTGTTGTAGTGCTTCAATTTTTCTTATTATCTCAGACCTCAGAGCTGCTTTCCGATTCTAATCTGTTTTGAATTTTGTGAGTGGATCTCACGTAAAACACTTTTGAGGTTCTGCACATGGGATAAAATGTCCCGAGATTTGTGTTAAGGGCCCTATGTTTTGTAAAGGTTCTAAAATGGATCACTCAAGTAAGCTAGAGTTGACGGGAAACCCTTGGTCGATTGCCTGGGGGACTGACGTAGCCACGTGCAGGTTTGTACGTAACCAGGATATTTCGCCTGTGTTCATCTTCTCTAAAACCTTATTCTTTTTACTTCCGCTTAATGCGCTTTAAAACGATTTTATTTGGTAATGCTGCCTCAAACAATTCTTTTCCTAATATAATAAAAGGAATGTTTATTTGTCAAAAGGTTTTAATGCACACCACTTGGAGTCACTTTGAAAGGTCACTAATGCTTGAGCATTGGTTTCTCCCACGCTCGAGTGTTGGAGGCAGTGGACCAATGTGCCATGCAACCAATCCGAGCCTCACATGAAGTCTCACACGTGAGAAGTCAACCTTTAAATTGGCTCCGATTGATTGTGTGGCACTGAGAGTTATCGATACACCCATGCAGATGCTATGTGGATCCTTGAGCCAGTTTAACATGCTCGAGCTGACCATTGACCATAAGACATTTTGTTGTGTTCTGGTTCATTCGACATCCCGACCGGTCTCACTGAGGGATACAGCCTATCAAGACCTAATAAATAACCCTAAACCTCAAAGGCCTAAATCTCAAACATAACTCCAACTTTAGAGCCTCGCACCTACGACTTAAAGACGATAATCGGGAAAACCTCAAGTTGTTTACGGCTCAATTCACTCTAGATGGCGCACGTGACTTTCCATAAAAGATCCTAGACCTTAAATAATATCTTAACTATATGTAAAACCAATTTAAACCTAATCCTTACGTAAACAAAGCATAAAAATTACGTAATCGTTAAGGTAACAATATTACTTTATCACAAGAGCAAGACCTTTTGTTTTGACCTTTGGAATTAATTAATGGTGAGGATAAAAGGAATATGGTGAAGACCGAGGAAGTGGACAAAATCCAATAAGAATCAACTTGACAAATGAACAAAATGGGGAATGCGTTTTTCCCTCTTACCTCTTCACGGATTTAGATGAAATTGAAAGGAAAATGGTTTGCAATTGAAACCTGGAAAAAAAGGATTAATCTAAGATAAGAAGATTTAAGCTGAAATCCAACTATATGGTAGAAAAAACAACCACAACAACTTAAGGAATCTTCACTCCTCTCACCCCTTCCTCTTCTTTTCTTTTTTATTCTCCTTATCGATTCATGTTTTATTTAGGTTTAATTGTCTAGTTGGTCCTTTGAACTATTTGAGAATTTTCAAATAGTATCTGAACAAAAAATTTAATTAGGTCCCCAAAACTATATAAAATTTTTTAAATGGGTCCCCTAACCAAAATTTTCTAATTGATCCTGAACTTATATAAAATTTACAATTGGGTCCCTAAAGTAAAAAAGGTGGGACTATATACAAAAATAATAAAATAATAGATGTGATGAAATTTAGAGGAAAAAAATACTGTTTGACATATTAATAAAATGACAAAAAGATGAATATTAGAGGAAAACTAATATTTTAAAAAAACTTAGTGAGAAAAGTTGTCGTTTATCATAATAATTAAATAAAATATATAAATTTGAGAGGCAAAATTTAGTTCCCAAATTATAATAACAAAATAATGAAATAAGTGAATTTATATTAAAAATCATGTTTTATAAATAAAATATTAAGATATCAAAGTGATAAATTCACTAAAAATATACATTTTTAAATAGATATTATTAAAGGATGATATTGAAATATATTTAAAATAAAAATAAAATAGTAAAAGATGAAACTTAGAAGAGTACTAATTATAAATAAAGATTTGAAATTGAGTAAAAAATTAAATATTTAAAATTAAAAAATAACTTAACAACAGTTATTGTTTGGAATAATAACAATAATAATCCAGCTGAATAACTACAAATGTCACAACTAATTTTAATTGTCAATTTTATTTCTTAGTTATTTAATTTATATTGTTTATTATATTATTTTATATTTTATTTGCAGTTTTCTCTAAAATTATTTAATATTTGTTAAATAATATTTTGTTTGATATCATTATTATTATTTTAATGCTGGCTTCAAATATTAAATATTTGACTCATTTAATTTCTTAAAATTTTGTTATAAAAAAGGAATTTTCTAGTACAATTTCATATTTCATTAATTTGTCATTATCATTTCAAGAACTAATATTGTCTCTCAAATTTTTGAATTTTATTTAATTATTATGTTAAACAACAGCTTTCTCACTAAATTTTTTATTTTTTTATTTTATTATTATTATTATTATTTTTTATATAGTGAGTTTTTCATATATTCATCTTTGTCATTTTGTTATTACCTCAAACAACATTTTTTCTAATTTTATCATCTATTATTTTTTTATTTTATAGTAACATTTTAATTTTAATGTGACTCCAATTGGCACCAACAGTTTAGGCATCCAAATAGAAATTTTTGTTCAAGGACACAATTGAAAATCTTTATATAAGTTCAGAGACCTAATTAATTTTTTTAGTTGAGGGACCCTTTTGAAAATTATCAAATAGTTTAGGACCAACTCAATAATTGAAACCTTTATTTATAATTGGTGCTGCTTCTTTATTAGTATGGAATATGGATAGATAATTCACTTATAATAATCAAAATTTAAATAATAATACATAGTCTATGTTAATAAATTGCATTAAGAAAATTATTATTACATTAAATTCAAGTGAATGAATAAATTTATTTTATTTTATTATTATTATTATTTTGTTTTAAGCATATTATTATTATTATTAATATTATTATTATTATTATTATTATTAATATTATTATTATTATTATTATAAGACTGTTTTCAAAAGTAAATTAATAATAATGTTAAGTATAGGATGAAAGTGTAAATAATAATATACATACATGTATATGGATATTATAAGCACGATATTTCCTCAATAATAACTATTAATTACGTCAAATGCAAAGAATTAGTAATAATGATTTATTATTTTAAATATTATTTTGAAATTGTTTTGGGAAACTAATTAATAAACTACTAAGTATAGGCAACTAAAAATAAAATTAATAAAAGTTCAAGTCAATTACAAATTATATGAATTATAGTAGTCAAAAATTTAAATTTTTAAGGATTAGCAAATTTAAATTTTTTTCCAATATTTTTGTCCTATACATTTCTATTCAAAGTTTCCATACCTCATTTGAGATATCCCCTTAAGTGATACCCGCCTAAGTTCTCTTTCTTGCTTAACACTAGCCCTCGGCCGTAAAACAATGATGTCCCACAATGATAATTTGACACCTGTTGCAGGCTGCTGAAGGTTTATCATTTCTAGCCAAGTTTTATAAAGGAGTGGCTTAAGAGACCCATGGCATGCTTATACAGCGAGATATGACAGCCTAATGACACTCATTTCTGGTATTATGTATGATTTTGCATGTCATTTTGTTCTTTTAAAAAATGATACACTATAGGTCGAGCCCCTCCTCCGTAACGCCAAAATGTAGAAATCTTGCGCCCAACAACCATTTTGTAGATCGAAACGGTGATCAAATTACGATTATTCCCTCTATTTCGATCAAGGCTCAGTACCCTAGTGTTTAATAGAAAGTTAGAACCAACCAAGTCACATAACTAACCTTTGATGATTCCAACATAAAGGTTACACCAACTATGTTATTTGATCCACTAATAACTTGAAAAAATCAACATCATTTCCCCAAGTATCATATGTTTTTATTCTATTATTATTAATCGATTAAGGATAAATTATATGAATTTTGTAAGTATTGGTTTATTAGCTATTGAAGTGGAGTTACGCCTAGTTACATGTTGTATCACTATTGAAACCGCCAATGTGTCAGATTGCAAAGGCTTCTTCCTTATGTATGCAAGTTTTTCAGCGAATTCAGCCTATGGTGCCACAACCTCATCTCCAAGTGTCAAGCCACACCGAATCCCTTTGACCACTTAGTTAAAGAGCCCGAGCTGGTTACCACTGTATCAACCAATGTCGAAAAACAATTTAATGTATGGTTGACAAATTCACAAAAATATATCATGTAATAAATTAGAAAAAATGAAAATAACAAAAAGGTACATTATTAAAAAAATCGACTCTAACAATTCATTCTAACCACCAACTCAAGGGATCAAAATCTAGTGTCAATGTAAGTTGAAGGTTTCTCACTTATAGGTAAGCTTTCATGGAGAAGTGGCTTAAGTAGATAATCAAGGCGATCACATATAAGAGATAAGGTCGCAACTTCAGGCCCATCAAAGTAGTAAGGTTCTCGCTTGTTGCACACATTCTAAAGTTGAGGCTGGGCGGTCCGACTTTGCTAGAATCCTACCCAGTGTTTCCGTGATTTCTCAGCTTAAGTCGATTCTCTCATTGACCTTGAACCAGGGAAACCTGATCTGCATCAAAAGTCACAAAATCCTACGTTTTGTTATTATATAGACCTTGGAACTAGGAAACTGATCCAGATCA
>JAUPTC010000833.1:0-34889 GCA_030762895.1 Sophora flavescens | reverse complement strand
TTCATATTCTATCTATATTTTGTAAGAATATAATTTCTCAACTTCCCATCAAATCTCTTATCATCTATGCACAAAACACAAGAACGCCGGTGCCCAACAACAAAGACAATGCATCCACTGGGACGTAAAATAAAGGCTGCATGTAACCACCGAATGAGGGGTGCAACAAGAAACACATCTCAGACCTTCACCTCACTAGCAATGCCTGCCAGCTCGGCTCCAGTTGAAATTTTTGTTACACACATTGCGAAACTAGGGTCAATATCCTCCAAAATCCCCCCATTTGTGGAACTGAATATTGCATTCTGGAGGATTTGAGGGTCAGGCAAACTCAAAACCATCCTCCATTTTGTGAACCCCAAACAAGGGTGATATCCCACTTTCCCTTTCTTTCCTTCCTTCCTCCGTACTTAAACCCCGCACACACCCCAAGTTAAATTTACAACAAATTAAATGAGCACAAAGTTTTTTGTGTAAACGATGGTACTATGTTTCTTTTACCAATAAACAAAATATAAAACAATCGATATAACATGTGAAAGAGACATGGAAGTTCAATTAAATAAACAATCATTTGAAATAAAATTTGCCGACCAGTCAAGCCCAAAAGATACGCCTTATCACGAAGTCAATATGGAACAAGAACAAACTAGGTAGTCTACTTAATATCTCGCCTAGTAGTTCTATCGGTACTAGTTTAACTTTACTCATCTAGCCTTTATCTGTGTAGTCCACTTATAAGGTTCAGTTTATAATTTTCTTTGTGACTACAAGTCTTTGGACTTGTTCTTTTTCCCGATAGACTTATGACCGTGTAGTGCTTCTCTCAATTTTTGTTGTTTTTAGAGACTGCTCAGTATTTTTGTTTTAGACTATTTCTTTACTAGATGATTTTTAAGACTCATTTAGTGAACATAGCTTGACCCACGATGCTTTTGGACTATCCTAAGCAACTTTAGAGAGTTTCTCATTCATATAATCAAAACACTTGTATGTTAAAATAGACAAGTTAGTTCACACACAATTGTGGGAAGTAAAATTTAATCTTTTTGTTAACATCAAAACTTACGAGAGATTATTTAACCATAACCACTTGGTTCTACTACCAAATGAGATTGACTTGCCATTTTGGCTCCTACTTACAATAATGTTTGCTTTTGAATTACTGCTCCTTTGTCATCTTTAGGCACATAGAGACTATCAATGATATCTCAAAGATCGTGACAAGGATTGTGGTGAAACCACTTCATCTTTTCTTTCCACTAGACATAATCTTTCTCCATTGAAGTACGGAGGTCTAAACATGGGAGTGATCCTTCTCGTATGGATGTTTCTAAGTTTAGTTTCTCCGCCATTTCCAAATTCTTTCTTGTCTGGCACTATTAGGTGCTCAACCCAGGCTAAGCTTCCGATACCAACCTAAATAACCATAGTTAACATAAGAAGGGGTTGAATTGCAGGGAACAACTTTTTCAAATTCCTTGTTACCTTTCACCGGCAATAACAAGAAACAAGAAGAAATAAATATTTGATTGAGTGAGTCGCTCTGACCAACAAGACAAACACAAGCAAGTGAAAATCTCAGAAAAGATCATCATAATTTTAAATCCCAGTTAAAACTCAATAAAAAAACTCTTAAATAAAATAAAGAGATTAAGGGAATGAATATCACTCAAGATATTTATACCGGTTCACCCCAATCCAGCAGGCTATCTGGGCTTCTTGGCAGCACCATATTTCCACTATAACCCATTAGATTACGCGATAAGTATTCTTTTTCAATATGTTGCCTCTCCGTGTCACTGTGAACAATATCCTGTGCTAGCCTCCCTGTCCAATGAACTGGCACAAAGAGTTTGCAAATTAATATACATTTACAGTCCTTCACATCCAGAGCAATAATAAGAATATGATATTGAAATATCATGATAATAATATCAAACATCAAGAGATCCAGAACACTAGTTGAAACAGCGATATGAGGAAATACTCCATCACACATCAAAAACTAACTCATCTACTTGGGGTTCTAAAAGGGTTTAATTAATTTATCTGTCAAAATAACCTCAGCGATTTTCATCAAACTAAAAGTCTCACATAACGCTTAATGCTAAAGAGTCATTCCGAGCATCATTAATTGCTTCGGTATGTTTGATATCGACATGAGCTAACAAGAGTACACTTTCATTCTAAAGTCATATTGTACCATAGGTGCATCAAGATGCATTTGTACTCCTATAAAGCAGGAATCCTTCCCAATTTCAATGCAAAATACCTTGCCCACCTTTAAAGTGGGATTTTGTTTTGTACTTTAAAGAGGGAAAAGCAATGACTTTATACGAGGTAGCATGTGTTTATTCTTTAAAATTGAAAGAATAATTTCTTTATTCTTCATGCTTTCGGTGCTTTTGGTCTAACGGGTTCGATGTCTTCAATAAGGTATCTTGAACATACTGATTCTGGACTTCATTCTAACAACCTGACAGTAGATGGCATGAGTGTCCATGTTTTAGACTTCCGTGGCAATCGGGATTCACATATTATGGTGTAAACTATTTTCAGACGAGTGTGCATTGATGGACCCTCAAAGGCTTAGACTTTACCATGTCATCTTCTTTGATAAAGTATTTGATCTCAGATGACTTGATTTCATGGCCGAGTTATCATTTTATAGACGAGTGTTTTTTCGTGCAAGTTTAAAAATCGCTTAGGAAAACTTAGATTTGTTAGACCTAGATGTGTGGATCCTTAAAAACATTTTTGCACACTTAAACACTCTCATTAGTAATTTCATACGGTTCAATATAACCATACCTTAAATGTCATTGTTATATTTATATATATAATCATATTTTAATATGTCGGAATCATCAAAACTTGGAGAGAATTCACACATTAAGCTAAGTCTTAGTTTGAGGTCTCAACATTTTCTACATTTCAGTAGTGCTTATGATTAACTATCAGAAATTTGACTTTATCCATTTAAGGTAGTTGATATGTGATCATCTAGTTACTCTAACTAAGTGGGTAATGACCCAATTAAAATAAGAATATTTTCACTAGCTCCGTCTAAAATAAATAACAGAGAGGCTAAAACAATTATTTTATGATTTATCTTCCTGGACATATACCACGTAAAGGAATTACTATTTCATGTTGTGAACTGCATTTTATCAAAACACAATTGATTCTTATCTGAAGTTTTTTGACCGAATTTACTGAATTAATGTATATAAAAATTAATATTATTTATAATTCTAAATTATATTTTCAAACAATTTATTCGTAAGAAATTAATTTAACAGACATAAAACATTTTTTTAGGTGTTACAAATATGTCTTCATCACAGATGTTTGTATAACCTCTCATGTCTAGAGAGAGGCAGAATAAGTTGCCGATTTTATAGTAGGTTATGCACTATAAAAAGATCGGATACGGGCGCCAAAGCCGTTTAAAGGCAAAAGTCACTCCAGAATCAATGCTTACGACACAAGTATCCGCTTACATGCTTGTGAGGGGAAGCTTTCCGAAGATTTAAGGCCCGTTTAAATTTCTGATCGCTTGTCCGTCTAAAATCGGCTACACAGAGCTTCCTTCTCAGATCGATTTTTACATATCCAAAATTATTGACGATCATATCCACCTAAACTCTAATCTACACTTTATCGACTTGATCAATCCTAAACGAGGTATTTTTTTATATTAAATTTTTTAAATTTTATTTTAATTAGTAATTTTAATTGATTTTTATTTTGTTTTATATTAATAATTATTTATTTATTTTTAAAATTTTAAATTTTTATATTTTAAATACTAATTATTATTATATTTTATTTTAATTAATTTTTATATTATTAATTAAAAAACAAAATTGAAATTACAAATAAAATTAAAAAGTAATTAAATTAAACTTAATAAAATAAAAACAAATTCAAAATATAATCCATACATAAAATATTCGTCTAGCTACAAAACACTACTACATCTATAACTATCCTAATACTCATGACCATAAATACCGCCATCGCTCGCCCCGGCAGGGGAGCCCCTACGGCGTAACCACAAGTCTGCGGTTCACAAGACACCAAAGATCATGCGGCTCAAGTGGTGGATCGTAGAAGTAGTGAGGGCCGGCTGGCATGGAGGACCCCCGCAGAGCGTTGCGCCTCAAGGTGGGAGGAAATCGAGCACGCGATCATGCATCGAGAGAATGTATCCATCGGCCGCATCATGCACTCATTCGCCTCCTTCTGCTGCCGTGTAACATCCCTGGCTGCCGGTGGATTGACGATCGTCCCTATCTGCACCAACATAGGTCTTTTTCAGCATGCTTTGTCCTCACCACACGCCCTGGAAGCCCTAAAATTGCTCCAAGTCAAGCACGCTTAACTGTAGAGTTCTGTTGATGGGAGCTACCAAAGAAGATGCATCTTGCTGGTATAGGTAGTACCTCAATTCATATAAGACATCCTCAATCGTATAGTCCCATACCTACGGCCTTAGGATCCTCTCATTCAGTGTGTAATCGGCTCATTCTATGTGTCCTCCGCCTGGAAGTTTCGCCAGAGTCGCTCCTTGTCCGTGCCTTCTGCACCGGCGACCACCCTGCAGCCCTCGGTCGGCACGTGGGTGTTACATGCTGCACCTCCCGCCTCAACCGCTGCACCTCCTCCTGTGGTCTGGGAGCCGGAGGATGTAGGGTCCCGAATGGTCAAGCCTCGCATCGACTCCCGATGGATGGACTTGGCTAGGGCCACAGACCGCAAATCCCCTTCTTTCTTCCCACTCGCCACATCAATCCGCACTGAGTCCGTAGTCGCCAACCTCTGGGTCCAGCCGGAAGGATCTCGAGGCACTAAAGCAGAGGAGGCCCTGGGGAGTGCTACTCCGACTAAACCTATTATTGAACTCCTCCGATCAATACATAACAAACATTATTAAACTATAATAATAACATATAACATATAATTTAAATATAAAAAGACACTTTAACACACCACGGTCAACCTCGATCTCTCATCAACAAAAAACCCATTGTCCTCGTGAATATGCGGCTCGTCAAAGATCGAGGGGACATTAACGGACCGGATAAGCTCGTGCCTCGCAACCGACACACCTGCTATAATCAATTAGTTATAAAATAAATTTTTAATAAAAATATCCATTTTATAAATAAAATTATTTATATATGCATACCATGTTAATGACATGCTGCATGTGGCCAATCGAACCACCAAAGGTGCATGCTCCCACCATTCCTAAGTCGATTCCTCTTCACCGCCGACACTTCACTTTAAGTCGGAGTGCCCCAACACGCACATAGCTGGGCCCAAATGTTGGGCCCGGTAATCCTGGGACGATCCGGCTCTCCCCTAAGGCTATGGAGACATCCTCGGCCTCGCAGCCGCCGATCACAAAGATAGCACGATTCTGAGGCATGTTCCGTAACTAATGCACAAGGTCCTCGTTAACAAAGAAAAGTATTAATAACATTATAAAATATATATATATATATATATATATATATATATATATATATAATGTATGTATGTATATGTATATATATATATATATGCGTGAAAATAAAGGGAAAATTACAGGAAATAATAAACAACAACTTACCTCGAATCGCTCAAGATATGATGGATAAAGTAAAAATTTTATAATTTTATTAATTCAACAATATAACAACCAACAAATATATACTTATTGAATAGTAACTAAAATAGTCAAAGTTAAAAACATTAAATTAAATAAAACTTACGATCTAGAAACAGTGCTGGACTCCATGGCTCCATCCTCAGTGGGGAATCATAGCCCACTGTGCATGTCCTCCGCCGTGGGCCGGATCGCATACGACGATGACGATGGAATGGGCCGTGCGCCGATCGGGATGCAAGCGATGATGAGGATGGAAATGGTTGTGTCCGGGCCAGGCAAAGATCCCAAGAGTTCAAGATAAATGATAAACCCGCTCGGGCCGTGGTGGCCGGCAATGGATTGTGGTGGTGGTGGGTGTGGTATGGGTCCAAGGGGGGGGAGAGAAGCCATTAGTGCGCGCCGTGGCGCAAAAACGGGTGGAGGTCCGGACGGGTGGAGTGACGGGGTAGTGCTGGTCCTGACGGTGTAGTGTATGGTAGGGATGGTGTAGTATAGGTCGGGGAGGGTGTAGAATGGGTGGGGAGGCTCTTGTAGGTACGCTGGGGTGGATGCGGAAGGGATGGAGGTGGGTGCGGGGTCGATAGGGACCGAAAAGAAAACGAGCAAGCACTGGGACTTTATGGTATATCGTCCCCTCTAGCCTTCCCATTCCCCTTATCACCGCTGGGTGGGGGCGAGGCTGGTCGCCCTCCCGATGGCCGACGATCTATTTTTATAGCACAATTATAAGTCAATGTAAAAACAATAAATCAATCGACATCTAACAGACTAATCTAAGCAAAAATTTAAAATACAACAATATTTGTCAAGTCTTACATTTTATTGCATAAGCAAATATTTAAAATACAATAAAAATAACTTAACAAAAGAAAATTACTATTCGTGACTCAAGATCGCTTATCCGATTGTAAGTCCGACTCTTCTTCTTCTTGCATTGAGTCATCACTTTGGATATCTTCCTCCGATGATGCATGCATCGATGACTCGATTACCAATGACCACCGGTTGGCACGCATAAACACAAGAAGGGGTTGAATTGTGTTTGTTAATTATTTTCGCAAATACCCTTTTGAGAAACCTTTTCACAAGCAAAGATAAAAAGTTTACACACAAGAAATCTTTTATAAAAGATTAACAAAACCAAAATCAAATCCCACAAACAAGATAAATAAATAGAATCAGAAAAGATAAGGGATAGAAAATTAACTCGTGCATTTTATCCTGGTTCACTTTCTTCCAACCAATAGCTACGTCCAGTCCCATCCACTTGAAGGATTTTCTCCACTATTTCCAAACAGTTTCACAACAAGTATTCTACACCTCTCCATGCTACAAGTATTGCTTTCATGCCAAGCCTCTTCAGATCTAATTCAATCACAGAGTTTTTCTTAAGATCTTTCTAACTCACTATATGTGAGGGTATGGAGGTTTAAGATCTACTCAATATTTTTACAAATATTCAACCTTTAAGAATTACGTACTTTGCTTTATAAAGGAATATGAGCTTTGAATATCTTGCAAATGTTCAAAAGGCAAAAGTTGTTCTTCGGTGCTTGAGACCTTCTATATATAGTGGTCTTCACCTTCTTGTAAATCTTCAACCGTATTCGAATAGTCCTGCTTATAGAGATAGCATTAAATGCATGATATCCGTTGAGACCTGATAGCTTGATTTTGGCCGTGTTGAAAAGCATCATTGGTTATCGGGAAGCACGAAAATGGAGGCTCGTTGTCCCGAGCAATTGGACTTTAAAAAACTTTCTTTCCTCCTTTGTGTATAACCCACCTTTTGTCCAAGTAATAAAGTTGTCATCATACAGATCGCTTTTGCAATTCCAATTGAACTATTTGCTTTTTGTATTTCCTTGATAGTACTAAGTGAATTTTCTCACAAAGGAACAAGGCATTAACCGAGATAAAACAATTATAAAGAACATATATTCCATTGAAATAAATATCAATCATTTGAATTCAATGTGGTCCAGGAATGAGACAAGTCGGAAACATATACTGCTTTGACATGCACATCTCGTGGAGGAAGATCAGACTGCAAAACAATCATTGGTCAACATGAATATGGCGAGGCCGACACCTCGAATGCACAGGGTAAAACCATCTAAGACAGCCTAAGTCGTACATTGCAGGATCTCGATGCAAAATCAGGGTGTACCCGATCGGTGCGCTTCCAGTGCTTCACCATCGTATGGGTGGCGATAACGCCAGACTTCTTCTATTTTCATAATGCCACGCCATCTGCCTCCCGCAGCTTGCGTTGATACAAACAGACTCGAACCTTGGAATTATTGGCAGATAGAACATTGCCTTCGCAGGAACTGGTTTGTTCTTACTACGGCCACTACTTTGAACGCTGCACCTGGGTGTCTCGACAAAATTTACATTCTTCCAAAGACACGTACATTTGTGCCCGAATCACCGCATAATATAGCACGCACCGCTCAATAACAATCAATCCTCTTAGCCCCCAACCCTAGTTTCGACACCCAACCGCTTCGCGATCATAATAACTTTTTGGTAACAACTCTTTGAAAGCTGTCACATCTTAAAGCATTTTACAAAAAACTACAAACATTGCTCGTGGACATTCCAAATGGACTTGCAAGCTGTAAGCCTAACGCAAATTGATAATTTTGAATCGATGCCCCCTTTAAACAATGGCTTATTTGTCTCTAACAATAGATTGTAGAATCTCTACACCGATTCATTAGGAGGCTCTTCCATGTCATCGGACTCATTCACCTCAAAAATTCCTATGTTGCCCAAGACAATCATCCACCATCATATGCATTGATCGGAGTTGATCGACATAGTCGCCGTGGTAAGCCAACGCCCGATGCACCCATGTCAAGATCGTCACCACCAACTTCATTTAGATCAATATCCCGACAACCCTCACCATGATCAGTCCATATCTAATAATTAGGTTGAACCCACGCCAAGATAGGTGTAACTTCACGTCATCATCACTCAAAACTCAGTATAGTTGCACTTTATGCATGGACATCTAATCCCTCCCCTCTTCTAGATAATCACAATGTTGCTTGGCTTCGATATAAAATCCTCAACACCATCTACAAATGATTGTTTAATAATCGCCTCCCGACCCTTACCACTAAGTGCAAAATAGTAATAAAATGTGGTTAACGCTCTCATAATAAAACTTAGAGTTAAAAAGGAGGCGGAGCGCTTCGAATAATTATCGTGTTCATTTAAATGACTTTTTACGCCCGTTGTTTAAACAACCGACGAAAAAATGACACGGTTCACCTTTTACGCCAGTTGTTTAAAACAACCGACGCTAAAAGTTCATCTTTACATCGTGTTTATACAAGTGACAAAAAAGATGACCTTATAACGCCGCTTGTTTTATCGACGTAAAGGTGGGAATCAAATTAGAAAGTATAAACTCGCGCCCTTCCTTATTCACCTCCTGCACTCTCACTACTCTATGCCTCTCTTCTTCCCTAACCCTTGTCCAAGCACCGTGATCGCGACCGAGGTCTTCTCCACCATCACCGCTGAAGTTCTTCTCCGCCACCACCGCGACAAAGATTCTCCGGGTGAGTCATCTTCTCCCTACTCTTCTCTCTTCTCTCGTATCTTCTATCTCATTTAAGGGTACTTTTTTCTCATTTAAGGTTCTCCTTCACTCTACTTCACCATTGAGCCCTAATGTAATCCACTCTCCTTCACCACTAAGCCCCAACGTAGCTAATCGTATTCTCCGGTAATGCCCTACCTTGTGAACCGTGTGAAAATATGTTCTGGAGTCTTTATCTTTGTTTCTTCGCTTCGATAAAATGGTTTGTAAATAGCAATGTTGAAATAGTGATGTGGTATAAGTTGTGTTACCGTGTTTATCTCTGTTATATGTATGGAGGGTATTTTGTTGATAACTGGTATTTGATGGAGTTTGATAATGGTGATAGGGAATTTTGATTTGTTAAGGTTCATAAAACCAGAGGGAAAACCATGTGTTTGAAATGGTACCTAGACTTTGATAAGTTATTTTCACACTTTATATATGGCTGCTAAAGAGACTAATATATTGTTAAAAATTTCAAAACTCGGTTGATAGTCCGAGAATATATGCAAAAGTTCACTAAAGAGAGGGATATGAACCTCTCATTTTTTATGGAATGCCTAATAGTAACGGAATGTTCTATTGGCCTTGTGTCAAGTGTTTGAATACGAAGAAATGTATTCATCTATTTATCTTTATCTTTATAGTTATCCATGTTAAAAATATATTTTAATATTTACCGCTTTCAACAGGCATACACATGGATCACTCCGGACCGCATGCACGGGAGGACACTATGGGGCCTATGCAGACACTATGGGGCCTACGCATGACACTATGGGGATTATGCCCGGATGATACTATAAGTTTACATATTATATACTATCTTTATTCTTTATTTATAATGTAAGTCTAAGTTCTTTATATATTCTTTATTTATCCTTGTTATACATAACCCTCTAATTTAACATTTTTTTTTGTCCAAACAGACATCACAATCTCGAGGAAATCGGGGTAGAGGAGCTACGCCATTGAAGAAGTTAGAGAAGGCTAGGCAAAGTGGTCAGCCTCTTGAGGTGTCCTTTGATGCTAAACTAAAGCCCCGGTGGCCCCTGCATAGAGAATTTAAATCGTGGGTGATTCTACAAACCAAGCAAAGACGTTAGCATCCTATACAACCATTGGAATGACGCTCCACGTAATGCTACTGATCAGATTTGGGAGGCTATCACGGTATTTTACTTTTACATTCTTTTGATGTAAATTATTAAATAATTATTTGATTTCCAATTCATCCTGCTTGTTATGTATTTAATGTGTAGATAGCTTGGACCGTGGCTTAATGACGCAGCATCATCTCCGAAATGGCTCTCATTAGGGGCAAGGCGCTGGAGTGGGTTAAAGCATGATCTTACTAGGCACTATGTATATGGGAATAAGAAGCTTGATAAGATTTTCTTGAATTACCCCTGGATTGATAGGGAGATGTGGGATAAATTTGTTAGCATTCGACATGGGGACATATTTCAAAGTTAGTTGATGAAGTTAATTTATTTATGCTTCTTAGAGATCATTTAAGTAAAGAAATTAAATTATTTAACTTTATTAATTATGTGTTTTTGTTTGAACAAAGCTAAGGCGAAGATGGGTAGGTAAAATCAAGCTAAGAACATCCACACCCACACCTTGTCTCAGGGTGGGTACACCACTAGGATTGACGAGATGATGGCGGAGAAGCTAGTGGTGAAGCAGAGAGGAGTCGGGCCGTGAGGATAGCAGGCGGAGAGGTGCCTAAGGGCACACCTCTTGATCCTCACGCCTCCAATCCCGCGAGAGGATGTTTGGTTGGTCATTAACGAGGCTCTTTTAAAGTCAAGTCACTCACGATGTGGAAGAAAAAGATTGTAAGTAACTACCTATATGCATTTATAGTTGATATTTGTTTATGGTTGATATTTTTAAGGAACACCTTTCTCTTACACATTTTTTCAATTCTTCATTGTAGATGGAGCTTAAGGAAAAAATGCTTCTGTGGCTCATTCGTCCCCATCCTCGACGCCGGACATATTGCTCACCGCTTAGGCAAGGACGACCATCCTGGCTCTGGGTGATCGGTGTTCCGTAGACATGGGCATCAAAGAATATTATGCCAAGTCTACTTCACGAAGGCGGGTCGTTGATGAGCTGCACTTACAGTAAACCATTACACAAAAGTACCTTTTCGACCCTACCATTATAGACCAAATGACGAGCCACTTCTTATCCAACCCAAATTTTCCAAGCAGCGTTTTAGGAAGCTTGCCTCCGTGGGTTCCTAGACATCATGGAGCTACCAACCCTTCACATGTGAGCACAAAAGAGAGCTATAATAGGACACATGTGGATGTGGATGAGTTAGCGAGAGGGAGAGGGAGTTGGAGGTCCGATGCCGTGAGCTTGAGTGTGAAGCGAAAAGGCGGGAGTTTGAGCTGCACACTGGGAGCTCGAGTTGGCATGGAATGTATATATTCATTATTAATGTCCAAATTTGTCAATTAATTACTTATGTTTTTTTTAATTATCAATAACTTATATACCTGATTTATTTAATATTAAAGGCAAAGGTGGGTAAGATTTCTCTCATGACTCGATTGTTCTCGGACAGAGGATTATGCGCCCGTGCTTTTTCAATGGGAGCTCGAGCATGATGGTTGACTGCACACCCACTTCATGAGCATGAGCTTGGATTTATATTCAGGGGGTGATGCTATTGGGTATTTTTGCAATGATAGCCAGCAACTATCGACCACGGTTGTGAGTATTTGGTCGACGTAAGTATTCTTTATAATTTTATAATTAATTTAATTTGTATATTTTATTTGAATTTTATGATTTACTGTATTCATATCGTAGTCATCTCCATCGAGCATGATGGTTGTTCTCGGTTGGTGAGGATTATGCGCCCGTGCTTTTTCAATGGGAGTCGGAGCATGATGGTTGACTGGCACACCCACTTCATGAGCATGAGCTTGGATTTATATTCAGTGGTGATGCTATTGGGTATTTTTGCAATGATAGCCAGCAACTATCAACCACGGTTGTGAGTATTTGGTCGACGTAAGTATTCTTTATAATTTTATAATTAATTTAATTTGTATATTTTATTTGAATTTTATGATTTACTGTATTCATATCGTAGTCATCTCCATCGACTTCAACTCGAGAGAGGTGACAACCTATTCGGCTTCTTAGAGCCCTACTCCCTTCAAAGATGAATTCTTTGACAATAAAAAAAGAAGTCACATCGTACTAAACAAGATTACTCGGAGGTGATTATCACAAGGAGCTATATCTCGGATCGTACATAATGAACAACCATTGGCGTTGTCGTAATTCATCCCCCGCTGCATACCGTCATCTTCCTATGCTCTCTCCACGAGGACCCGACACGGAGGTGGTGAAACCTATCAATAGGTGAGTAATTAATCTTCTATTTAATTTAAGTTTTGAAATTTGTTTTTATTTAACAAACATGATGAATTGGTTAATTGACATGAATATTTTGTTTATGATAGTGCGCTCAAGACTTGTAGTTTGAGTTGTGCCAACGGGAGGAGTAGGACTCTAAGTCTAAAGGAAATCTCGATTGGATTATCCTCAGGTTGGTAGTTTGTTAAATAGTATATAATATTAGAATTACTAATTACTAATTCCAAATATATATGTTTATTTAACTCGACATTAAATTTCATTTCTTTCGTAGTCTCGATATCAACAAAACTAGTTGGTCGTGGGTGGATATTAAGTGATGCAACATATGTTTAACATAGTCTCCGCATCTATTACTAAGGATGGAAGAGGGTAATAATACTTAATTAAACAACTTATTTAATTATATATTACGGTTTTCATTTTCATTGCGTTAATTAATGTTACCGCCATTTATTTTAACTTGTGCAGCTTTTAACAATGACCAATCTCCTATAAACAAAAAAAAGAGTTCAATGACTTAAGGACGCGGTTTGCAGAATTTTTCTTCAACTATGCTAAAGAGAAAGGATTGCGTGCAAGTATACCTCCGGAGTATATAGAAGATGTGTAGTTAGTAATTAGTATAGAAACTTATATGTAGGTGTGTAGTAATTAGTATGTTTTTTATCCCCCCATTTGTTCCTTAATTTGTATATATATACTTTTATTTTATTAATGAAATTTAAGTGAAATATTGGACTATTACTAGATCATTTCATCGGATCGACTGCTTATCAATGCGAGGGATAGTCGGGGAAAGGATATATTGTAACAGAATTTTAAAAAAACAAACAAACAAACAAAGCCTTTAACGCCATTTTTAATAAAATCGACGTTAAAAGTTGCTTTTAATGTCGGTTGAATGAAAACAACCGACGTTAAAAGTGTACTTTTAACGCCAGCTTTGTATCAATCGATGTTAAAAGTGTACTTTTTAACGCCGCTTTGAACCGACGTAAAATATTACACTTTTAACGCATCGCTCCAATAACGCCAAGATTTTTCGGATGTCAAAAATCAATTTTGACTCGACATAAAAAGCACTTCCCCGCACTAGTGTACCTACCATACACCCAACTACGGCTCGAGGGATAATATTCCATCCTTCCGCATTTTCGATAAATTGACGTATTTTTAAACATGATACTATGACCCGAATCGCTCCCCTTTCTTTAAAAAGGTGTGGCCCTATCCCATTCGAGAAAAACTTTTTCACCACTCGGATTATACTAGTTAGTCATTACTTCTCATGTGTTATAGCCGTCGACTTAAATTTCAGCAAAGATTTCCCATCGGCCTCCAAGTACACGACTTGACCGCAATACCACAATCAAGTATGGATCCGAAGAATAAAAAGAAATGTATAGAACCGATATTTCATCAACTATTTAACATATGAGAATCAATGAGTAGCTATTATAGCAAGGAGAAAAAAATTTTCTTCCTAAACTGCCCCAATTGGGCAATTCAAGATTCAATAAAATGAGCGATATCTTGACCACGAAGTACATACGCTCAACAATAGTAAACCTTAAACGAAACTAAGGTTTTTCTCAAGAACGTATTAATTATACTCTAAGAAAATAAAACTTTAAGTAATAGGGATATTTTGTATAAATAATTGACATTATTAGCAAAAAACCAAACACAAAATTAAGCAACCATCATAATCAAAGCATTAACAAATAAAATTCCACATGTTTTAAATTATATGTCTAACTTTTGAATAAATCATTTGTTTCTTATATTAATTTTATTTATTCAAAAAAATTTGATTATTTTATTTACTCTATTTTTAATGTAATATAATTATTTAGTTATTTACAAACTTAATTACTTATTTACAAACTAAAATTAAATATTGGATACTAAATTACTTAATGACTTAATTACTTATTACAAACTTAATTTTATTATTGTTTACTAAAATTAATCTTATTTGCATATTTAACTATTTTGCTATTCAATTTTCTTAACACTTTCTGCTTTTAATCACGGTACGATTTCACGACGCTTTCTCGAAGGGCATCATTTGTTTTTTAAATTATATGTAGTTATTCAATCATTTTAAAATTTATTTATTCAATCAAATTTAATTATTATGTAATTACATAGTTGTTTACATATTTAATTTTAATATTTTTTTATACAATTAATTTTATTTTATTTAGATATTTGACTAGTGGTTTTCAATTTTTTTACACTATTTGCTTTAATCACAATCGATTTCTTCGTGCACACTCTCCCGATGCACCATGAGCAGCTTTTCTCGATGCACCATGAGTAGCTAATCGTGTTTGCTAGGTACAATTTTGTATTATTTTATAATACTAAAGTCGTTGAGATCCAACACTTAAGCTAAGGTTAAGGTTTTATATTAACGTTGCATCGTTGGCATAATCAAATAAACAACATTATATTATAATAAAATTCACCCTCATCCTCAAAAATTAATCATAAATTAACAAGTAAGGATATGGGATAAGTTTTAGTGACCACAACCAGAAACAATTCAAAAATACCATTGCACACTAGCAAGACACATTCAAGTCATGAAATTCAAATACAATTTATCTCAATCACAGGAAATGCTAAGAAAGGAAAAAAACAAAAAAAAGAATTAAATAGATTACTTGAGGCTAAGAGGAGGTGAAAACAACAAGTTGGGTGGCTCACGACGGTGGCATGGTGGCAACCTCAAACAGATGCACGCTTGCAAATAGAAAATACACAAAACAAAGAAAAATGCACATAAATAAATACCAAATGAATAATAAAAAAACCAAAAATTGCATTCCACAAAAGCTGGGGTGGTGGTGGCTGTGTGGTGGCTTGTAGAGGTGGTGCTAGGGGCGGCGAAGACTGGGGGGAGGGTGTGGCCGCGAGGAACAATGCGGGAAAAGGAGAGAGAGAGGGAGAGGTCGAGAAGAGAAGACAGTGGGTGGCGAGGGTGGCTCGTCGCGTGCGGTGGTGAGCGACGATGGTGGCTCGCCGCTGTGCTGGGAGGAGGTGGTGGGCATAGAGGGTATGGGAGGTTTGAGTGTGAGAGAAGAAGAGAAAAGGAGAGTGGGGGGAGAGGGTTTGGCCAGCGCTGGTATAACAATTTTTCCGACAGCCATAACATTTCTGGCTGCTTTTGCTGTCGGTAAATGAAATTTTTGAATTTTTGACGGAATATTCCGTTGGTAATGTACATCAAATTTCTGACGGACTTTCCGTCGCTATTGTCCTCAGCGTTTCGCACGACTATTCCGTCGGTAACATCTAACGCCAAAAAAAATTGCCTTTCCCGCCATACTTACCGACGGAAATTGCGATGGAATGATCGTCGGTAACATTTCCGACTGACTTTCCGTCGGTAAAGTTGGAAGCATTTCATATTCATCATTACCGACTGCTATTTCTATCAAGAGTGTCTCGATTTCCGACTTGACGCAAATTCCGTAGGTAAAATTCCATCGGTAAATTACACTTTTCTTATAGTGATGCTCATTCTATGGAGATAGGTTTGCAATATTTAAACTCCCCTCCGGAGGGTTTGTGGTGCTCTTCTTCATGATCTTGCTGGAGTTTCTTTTCCTCATGCATTAGTTAGTTAGTCATTTTTTTTTCCTGTAAACCAAAAAAAAAATGGACGACCAAACTAGTAGTGCACTATAAATGCAGTCTAAAAAATTAATGATACTATAGAGACATGCGTTTTAATTTAACCAAAAGTAAAATAAATTCTATCGAATTTTGCATTACAATAATAAAATATACTTATTTATTTCATAGTTTAATAAGTAGGATGTTACAAATTCTTTGATTTTATTTGCCTCATTCTATATTAATATTACTTTGTCCTTTTGTGCTCAGTTTATTATGTTAAACTGCAGAGGAAGGCAACAGAACCCGTCTACGATATTCAGCTAAAGCCAACATTGGAAAAATATCTCTATACATTGCATAATGAAGCATGCAATTTTTCATGAATGCTCCTGTGGTTTCCTGCCATAAACAAGACATAAATAAAAATTCAATTAACAATATAAAAATAATAAATAAATTATTTATATATATATATAATGTTATAAATTCATCTCTTTTAATTAATAATTATGACATTTTTGGTTATAGATTTTTTCAATTTTTTTAACATATATCAATACCAATTTAATAAGTTTCATTAGTGACCTGTTGCCTTTATCTGAGTCAATCATTGATTCAAATTTTATACTCCCTCCGATGTTTTTCTTTGATATTTTTAGCTAATTATTTTTGTTCCAAAACAATGGGTGTTTTATAAACCCAATGTATAATTGATCAATTTTTTCCATCTATACCCTTGTATAGAATCAAGTTGATTTGCCTTGAAAATATATAAAACCTTCCATGAATGACCTAGTGGAGTATGGAGTATTTATTTAGATTGATAAATATCATTGGAACTTGTAAACAATTAATGGTAGAAATAAGGGTATTTTGATACAAACATACACAAATTAATGATTTTTTAATCCATGTGTAGATACCTTAAAACACCAAAGAAAAAGAACGAAGGGAGTAATATATAGTATATTATAGGAAGCTCAAGCATATATATAACTCAACTGGATTTTGATTTTGATTATATTTTTCATGGATATCCTCACAAAGTGTCCCCACATAAGGCAAAGATAGTAAATTAAGGACACATTTGGAAAAGTTTATAAAATAATTTAGTGATTATTTTTAGAGATTTTTTTAAAAAAAAAAACAGAAGCAGATTTGCATTTGTTTACAATCATAAAAGTCATTTTTTAAAAAAGTAGTTAGTTAAAAAAACTGATTTTTTCCAAAAGCAGATGAAAGTTGCTTTTCATTTTAACCCCCAAAATGATTTTTTTCTGCTTTTGATTATTTTCAGAAGCAAAAAAAAAACACATTAAAAAATTAAAAAATGATTTTATGCGTAAAAAACGATTTTTTTAGTAAAATAAGTAATAACAAACGGACTCAAAATAGAGCATTATAGGCCCATTGCCTAGGCAAACTACCAGTTTAAAATCATATCCAAAGTTTTGGCAGATAGGCTTGCTTTAGTGGCTCCTAGTATCATCTCTGATAATCAAAGGGGATTTGTGATAGGTAGAAGCATAGCTGAATGCATTTGTACAGTCTAGGAGTCTATCAATTTGCTGTAAAACAGGTCCTTTTGTGGGAACAGTGCCTTGAAAATTGACATAAAAAAGGCCTTTGACACTATGGACTGGAATTTTTTGCTTAAGGTGTTAAGAGCCGTTGGTTTTGCTGAGAAATTTGGTAATTGGATCAAAGTCATCTTGTTTTCTGCCAGACTATCTTTCTCCATCAATGGTCATTCAGTAGGTTACTTTGAGTGCAAGAGAGGAGTGAGGTAAAGGAGATCCTCTTTCTCCTCTCTTGTTTTGCATTGCAGAGGAAGTCCTTAATAAGGGTTTATCCAAACTGGTTCAAGAAGGTAAACTGAATCCTATGTCAAGTCCTAGAGGTTTTGCTACCCCTAGCCATGTTCTCTTTGCTGGTGATATAATGATATTTTGTAAAGGCTCTAAGCAGAATTTGATTAATGTTATGACTATTTTCAAGCAGTATGAAGAAGCTTCAGGCCAAGTTTTAAGTCCAGAAAAAGCAGATTCTTCTCAGGCTCTATTCCTTCTAGGAGAGTAGCCATGATCAGTTGTGTACATGGGTTTTCTGCTGGTTCCCTACCCTTTGTTTACTTAGGAGTACCTATCTTCAAGGGTAAGCAAAAGTCCACTCACCTGCAGTCAATTGCTGACAAATTAAAAGCCAAGTTGGCTCTTGGACGGGTGCCTTGCTTTCAATAATGGGCAGGGTGCAGGTTGTAAAGTTTGTGATCCAGGGTTCTCTCTTGTACAGCTTCCAGGTTTACACTTGGCCTTCAGCTTTGCTTAAATCCATTTACTCTTGTATAAGAAATTTCATTTGGTCATGTAACATTTCAACAAGAAAGATAGTCACTGTTGCTTGGAGCCAAGTGTGTGCTCCTTTTAATGAAGGTGGTCTTGGCATTAGACCAATTAAATCCATAAATGATACTGCAGCTCTGATGTTATGCTGGAACTTCTTCACTTGCAATGGTCAATGGGCTCAATTTTTAAGAGCAAGATTTCTAAGGAATAACAAGCCTAAATCCTCCTTTGTCAAGTCATCCATTTGGCCTTCCATCAGGAAACATCTCAACACTGTCTTAGAGAACTCTTCTTGGCAGCTTGGAAATGGTGAATCAATTAACTTTTGGATTGATAAATGGCGGTCAAACCCGATTGTAAACGGTCTTCATATTCCTGATGAATACCACTCTCATCTGTCAGCCAAGGTGAAGGACTTCATAGCAGATTTCTCTTGGTCTCTGCCTATGGACTTGGTCAGAAATTGTCCAGACCTTGCTGCTAAAATCAAGAAGCAAGTCATTCCTAGATTTGAAGGTGAGGATCATATAATTTGGTCAAAGTCAGACTCATGTGAATTGACTTTTAAAGATGCCTTCTTGTTTTTGAAACAGCCTAAACAAAGTCCTTCTTGGAGAAAACTCATCTGAAACCTTTCAATTCCTCCCTCAGTCTTTTGTTGTTTGGAGGTTGCTTCATGACAGAATGCCAACAGATGAGAAATTGGCCTCCAAAGGCTGTGCTGTTGTGTCAGTGTGCAGTCTCTTCCTAAACAGCAATGAAACCTTAGATCATTTGTTCCTTGAATGTCAGTTTGCTAAAAGATTGTGGGGCTGGTTAGCTGGAAATTTGAATTGCTCCCTGGACCTTACTTTAGTTTCCAATTCTGACAGCTTGCTCGAAAATCTCTAGTAAACATGTGCAAGTGACTATGCTGTCTGCTATGGTAAATGTCATTTGCACAATTTGGTTTTGCAGAAACCAATTGAGATTTGAGAACAAGTTGATTCCTTTATCTAAAGCAATTTCCTTGATCAGTTCAAATGTCTCTTTATCTGGAAACTGCATTGCTGGCTGTATTGAGTTCCTCTGTGAGTGACTTCATCATATTAAAACAGTTCTCCATTTTTGTTCATCCTAGGCCTGCACTTGACATTAGGCAAGTTGATTGGAAGCCTCCTCCCTGTTTTTGGGTGAAGTGCAATGTGGATGGTGCCTCTAGAGGTTCTCCTGGCACTTCGGCTTGTGGTGGTCTTTTTAGGGACTATAGAGCATCAATCCTTGGTTGCTTTGCTTTGAATTTGGGTGTTTCTTCTTCTCTTCAAGCAGAATTGTGTGGTGCTATGGTAGCTATTGAAACAGCCTTTGCTAAAGGTTGGCTTAAGTTGTGGTTGGAAACTCAAAGTTGGTTGTGGATGCTTTCAAATGCACTAAAATACTTCCTTGGAACCCGAAGAAACAGATGGAAAAATTGTTTGGCCTTGACTAGGCATATGAGCTTCTTTGTTTCCAACATCTTTAGAGAAGGGAATTATTGCGTGGATAAGTTAGCTAATCATGGCCTTTCTGCTAGTGGCTTTATATGGTGGGACTTGGTTCCTAGTTTTGCTAGGGAAGACTTTTTTTCGTAATAGATTTGGTCTTCCTCGCTTTAGATTCAAGTGATTTTTTCCTCGCATGGGTTTTGGTCTACGTCCCCATGTTTTGTATTCTTTATTTTTTATATTTTTATTAATAATATTTAGGGGCGCTGCAGTTGATTGCTAGAGTAGCGGTGTCATCCTAATCTGGATGTCCTTCTTTACAGCCGATGCTTGCACTCCTTTTGCTTAAAAAAAATATATCAATTTCTCATACAAACTAACATTTTTTAAAAAAATTCTTATTAAATGCCCTATTCTCCTTGATTATACTACCTCCGGTCCATATTATAAGAGACAAACCCTAAATCACAATGATCAATGAAAAGTCTTGAAATGAGTTAATTGTAATTAATACCCGTATATATTTCCAAAAATACCCGCTCTAATATTGATGAAACAACTCACTTGCATGAAAAATCGATATATCTCGTAGAATATAAATCATATTATAAATAAGGGTAATATTGAACATTAGCATTTAATATACATAAAAATTGATGCATGTTTCTAATATTTTGGACCAAAAATTGACTTATTTATTTCTTATAATATGGACCGGAGGTAACCTCCGAACTCAATTATAAAAAAAAAATAACTAATTTCAAGAAAGTTAGTTAATTTAGTTTAGTTGTCTTGATTTATGTATAAAAAAAGAGTTATAATTACTAAACTATCATTTAATTGTCTAGGGAATGTGCAATACTCTTGGAAAAGCAAAGGGAGGATTGGTTTGATTGGTTAATTTTCTTGATTTTTAGAATACTTACATTAAATGAGTTTGTTGGATTTTGCTTATATTTGAGTCCAAAATATATAGGTACTTTTATACTTATAATTGAGTGTATTAACTTGTGTCGTATTTATTGACAACACATTTAATTTATCACTAACTAAGTACAATTAATTTTTGATGTTGTGAGCTAAGCATTAATAGGATTGAAATGAACCTGTTGGGGCCAATCACCCTCTTCTAATTGAGAATTGATGATCAATTTTGCAGCACGATGAAGAGGAGTAGGGTCTCTCTCTGCCTGTACATAGGAATCAGCAATTATTTTAAGATTCGCTGGCGGTTAGGGTAATAAGAAAACATGTTGAATTTTAATTTACGATAAATGGATTCGTAATCACACATAGACACATCAAAAGCAAACCTGGCCGGCCTCAATTAAACCCATAAGTGCCCATGCTGTCTGAACGACATTTGATCGGCTTCCTTCAAGTGGTACGTATATCTGCATTATTTTTATTCACTGACACATCATGGTTGACGTCGATATAGGAGTCAATCTATTTTATTCTCATGAACAATGAACAATATACACCAAGCAACACATTCAACATTAAAAATCTCACATTTTAATATTATTTTTTATTCATCTTAAATACCATTGCTCAAATTTAGTCACCAGTAATTTTTTATTATAAATGTCAAACATTTCCATAAGTAAATATTTGGAGTTTAATGTTACCAACCACGGGATCAAAGAAATGAAGATTAGCTTCATAGGAAAAGTAGTTCTTGGAAGCATGAAAGCTTGCAAGGGAGAAGAGTTTCTCATGAGTAATCATATTGAAAAAGATGATTGATTGTGTACATTAGTGTCTTATTTATAGGCTATGCTAGATTAGGCTAACCATATGTAACTAACTCCTAACTATATGTAACTAACTCCTAACCAATTAACCACACTAACTATATATTCTGTTATTTCTCCCGCAAGTCGACAATGGTGGTAACCATAGGCAATTGAAGTGAAAAGAAAAATAAAATCCTTCCTATATTACAAAAGAGATCAATCTACAATAAAATGCATCAAGAAAAATAAGGCCCAAACAGAAAAGAAACCATTACAAACATGAGCCCAAACAAACAAACAAAGAGCTAATGAAAGAGTAGGTCCAACAAAGAGAGAAGGCCCAACAGTTGACAGATGAATTGAGAATTGAAGAATGGCCCAGCCAAACACTCCAGCCTCTCCACTCAGTGACTCAGCTGTTCTATGCTGGAACTTTCTAGAAGATCTGCCTCCGCCAGGATCATGAGGCCGAGGTTCATGGCAGAGAGGAGTCGCCGGAACCATCTTCTCCACCTCGCAAAGACCGCCGACGGTTGTGTTCTTGGTTCCCTGAGAATCGAATCCAGAATCGAGTGAAGATCGAACAAAATCTTCTTGAGGCAGTAACCGAATCTTGCGATCTTGCACGAAGAAGATGAAGTCAATGGTTTTCGAATCGGAGAAAAGAGGAACTGTTGGCGCGCCATCGTAGGGAAGAAGCCGGAGAAGTTGAACGATCTATGGGATCAAGACGAATCCCGAGCACGGAGATGAAACCAACGGCGAACGATGGTGGTTTCCACCGGATCGAAGACAACGCGTGCGACGCCGATGAGATCGGGAGCCAAGTGCAGCTTCCTACGGCGAACGCGGTGGTCACGATCGCCGCTCCAAGTGCTTTGTCAAGAACATTGATCCTTTTTCTGGGTTGCTTGATGAACCAGGGAGCTAAAAGCTCGATCCGTAATGGTGGTGCGCCAAGAATACGGTGGACCGAAGCCAAACATGACGAAACCAGACTCAAATTGCGGGAGTCGACGTAAGAAGAAGGAGATAACGCGACAAATCGAAGATTGAAGAATCATCCCAGACACGAGTCACTAGTTTTGGACTCACCGGATTTGCGACGGTGGAAGAGTTGCTCACATCGGCGGACTGAGGACCCAAGAACGGTGGTGCAGCATCACTGTTGTCTGAGAAGGTACATGTGATTTCTCCAAACTTGATCGCTGAACCTCTGATCTCTGGCTTGATTGGCTTCAATGGCTTGATCGAACAAGTGTTGGAGTGGAAACTTCCGAACTCCAAGAATCCAGCTCAAGAACAGAGGTGAGGCTTGCTTCTTCCTCCTCTAAAACTTCCTCCTCCGAATCGAGAGTAGCCATAATCTTCATCACTCGCCTCAAGGCGGAAGCACGGTTACGCTCTGATACCATGTTACCAACCACGGGATCAAAGAGATGAAGATTAGCTTCATAGGAAAAGTAGTTCTTGGAAGCATGAAAGCTTGCAAGTGAGAAGAGTTTCTCATGAGTAATCATATTGAAAAAGATGATTGATTGTGTACATTAGTGTCTTATTTATAGGCTAGGCTAGATTAGGCTAACCATATGTAACTAACTCCTAACCAATTAACCACACTAACTATATATTATGTTATTTAAATAAAAATTAACACATTGTATTAAAATAATAAATGTAAAGAACTATTAGATAATAGAGTTGTTATACTTGTTATTAGATAATAGAGTTGTTATATTTGTTATCTATAACTGCTACCATACTAGCATGATAAGATTAGATAATTGATTAGATAGTTGGATAGCTTTTGTTATTAGTTATCTTTAAGTTTATTATCTAGTTTGTTAGCTTGACTGCCTATAAATAAAAGGCGTCACTCTCTTGTATTTTCAATCAATCAATACAAATAAACACATTGAAACAGAAATCTATTATGGCATCAGAGCAGGTTGACGATCCAAAGAAGAGTGGGGAAGGAACATGCCTCCAATCGTGACTCATCCAAACTCACTCTGCACACGCCTTTCCACCTTGGTTCCGGTGACAACCCAGTGGACGCTTTTTGTTGCAAAGCAGCTTCTCAATGGATCAAATTATAGAACATGGGCTCGTGCAATGAAGGCAAAGACTATGCGCAAAGATGAAGCTTGGCTTCATAGACGGTTCTATTAAGAAACCAGTCCTCGAGTCAGAAGATCACATACACTGGGAAAAGGCAGACTCAATGGTAATGGCATGGATCATAAATGCCGTTGATGCAAGCCTTCATGCACTAGTGCAAAATAGGTAATAAACAGTATGGTTAACGCCTCATTAAGTAAAACTTAGACGTTAAAAAAGAAGCGTGTGGTAGTTCTGTAATTACCAAGTTCATTTAAATGTCTTTTTCGTCATTGTTTAAACAACTGACGTTAAAAGTGATGCTGGTCACTTTTAACGTCAGATGTTTAAACAACTGAGTAAAATATGTACTTTAATGTCAGTTGTTTAAACAACTGACGTTAAAGGTAATATTTATGTTTTTTAATTGAGTATAACATATACTCCCTGCGCGCATTGCCTTCTTCATCACTACTCAAGCTTGCTCTCTGCTTCTGCTCTCACCATTTCCTTCCGCTTCTAACCCCTTTTTAGTGATCACCACCGCCGCCGCAACCGAAGTTCTTTCTCCACCACCTCCTCCGCCGCGACCGAGGTGTTCTCTCCGGTGAGTTCTTCTCTCTACTCTTCTCTTCTCTTTCTCGTCTTCTATGTCCCCGCTCTGCCCTAATGTCTCTTTGTGCTTTCTGTCTCATTGTTGAAAGACTTACTTCCATAGGGCAACACATTGCCTGACCATAACTACGAGGCCAAGAAGGTAGTGTGTCCGATGGGTATGAAGTATAAGAAGATACACGCATGCCCCAATGATTGCATATTGTACACGAAGTGTTTATGAAGACAAACACGATTGCTCCAAGTGTGGGTTATCACGCTACAAAGTGAAGGATGGTGACGATGGTGATGATCTTGATGATTCGATTTGTGATGTGACAAAAAAGGATCCTCCTGTGAAGGTGCTGTGGTATCTTCCAATAATTCCAAGGTTCAAGCGATTGTTTGCTAATGTGAAAGATGCAAGGAATCTTAGATGGCATCATGATGAGAGGAAACGTGATGGAAAGGTTCGTCATCCGGCTGATTCTGTGCAATGGAAGAATATTAATACTTTGTTTCCGAATTTCGTTGATGAGCCAAGAAACCTAAGGCTTGGACTTGCTTCGGATCGAATGAATCCATATGGTAACTTAAGTAGTATTCATAGTTCATGGCCCGTTCTCTTGATAATTTACAACCTACCTCTTTGGTTGTGTATGAAGCGCAAATACATGATGTTATCTATGATGATTTCGGGCCCAAAGCAACCGGGAAATGACTTATATGTTTATCTAAGTCCCATGATTGAAGACTTGAAGAAGCTGTGGGTCGAAGGTGTTGATGTAGTTGATGGCCATTATCACGAGACTTTCAAGCTTCGTGCCATGTTATTTTGCACCATTAATGACTTTCCAAAGATACGTAACTTGTCCTGCAAAGTTGTTAAGGGGCATAAAGCATGCCTTATATGTGAGGAAGGCACGTGCTACACTCAGTTGCATCATGGAAAGAAGACGATTTACCTTGGGCATCGGAGATTTCTTAGACGTGATCACTCATATCGTAAGATGAAAAAAGCTTTTAATGGATGCCAAGAGACTGAAGATGGTCCGACGGCCTTAAATGGAGAGCAGGTTTATCAAAAAGTAAAGGACATCAATGTTATCTTCGGCAAGTCCAAAAAGAAGGGTAAGGCTACTGAGAAAAACATATGAAAGAAGAGGTCGATATTCTTTGATCTTCCATACTGGCGCAAGCTTGATGTCGATAATCGCATTGATGTAATGCATGTGGAGAAAAATGTGTGTGATAGTGTGATCGGACGCTTCTCAACATTCAGGGCAAGACAAAGGATGGTGTGAATGCTTGTCTCGATCTCGTTGCTATGGGTATATGAAAGCAGTTAGCTCCAGCTTGTTAAGGATGGTAAGCAGACTTATTTGCCTCCAAAGATGTCATACTTTGTCAAAAAAAAAAGAGAGACAAAGTTTTTGTGAGTGTCTTCAGTGGCATCAAAGTTCCGCATGGTTACTCTTCAAATATAAAGAGGCTTGTCTCTGGTGATCTCAAATTGGTTGGCTTAAAGTCTCATGATTGTCACATCTTGATGCAACAACTTCTGCCCGTTGCTATTCATGGTATTGCTCCAAAAAATGTGAGACATGCCATTACCCGGATGTGCTCATTCTTCAATGCTATATGTAGCAAAGTCGCTGACCCCCATAAGTTGGATGAGTTGGAAGTCGAGGATGCTACAATCTTGTGCCAATTGGAGATGTATTTTCCTCCTTCCTTTTTCGACATCATGGTTCACTTAATTGTTCATTTGGTGAGGGAGATTAGATTATGTGGCCCTGTTTTTCTTAAATGGATGTACCCAGTTGAGCGATACATGAAGATCTTGAAAGGGTATGTGAAGAATCCACATCGCTCAAGCATCTATTGTTCAAAGGTATGTTGCTGAAGAAGCTATTGAGTTTTGTTCAGACTACCTTCCTAACACAGATCCTATAGGGGTTCTAAAGCCTCATCATGATGAGAGAAGATGTCAAGGTAAGGGTACACATGGTGTAAAGATTAATAGCAAGGGTCGGGAGGAAGTACTTGAAGCACATTTGTATGTATTGAACAACATCGATTTTGTTCAACCTTACTTTTGTGAACATAAAAGAAAAGTCGAGGAAGAAAACCCTCGAATGAACGAAAGGTGGTTGTTGAACAAGCATAACAAGACTTTCTTACAATGGTACAAGGAAGAAATGCTTAAGGATGGTAGTACTGCTTCTGACGAAGTAAGATGGCTAGCATGTGGGCCTAGCTTCAATGTCATATGTTGGAGCGAATACGACATCAATAACTTTTCCTTTTATACAAAGGAACGGGATAACAAGAGTACCATGCAAAATAGCGGGGTTATGATCGTGGCCGAATCAATGCACTTCTCTAGTTCAAATGACACAAAACCCGTTAAAGCACCGATACCTTACTTTGGAGTCATTGAAGAGATTTGGGTGCTCGATTACGTTAGCTTTATGGTGCCGGTTTTTAAATGTAAGTGGGTTGATAGTAAAGGTGGTGTACAAACCGACGACCGGGGTTTACATTGGTAGACCTTGGCAAGTTAGGTCATACAAATGTGCCTTTCATAATGGCTTCCCAAGCAAAACAAATGCTTTACATCACTGATCCTTCTAACAAAAGATTGTCTGTGGTTCTCCAAGGAAAAAACATGCATAATGGTAGTGATGAAAATCAAGATTCAACTCTTGATATTCCCGAGACTCCTTTTTCAACAAATATGCTTACTATCACCGAGGAAACACATGTGGATGATGTATGTGCCACTCGTGATAATCATCACGAAGGGATATTGATATAGGTAATTTAAACTTGATTATAGTGTGAGTTTTGTTCTTTTAAGGTCTTATTTATCCATGTTAGTTTAGACAAGTGTTTTATTTATCCATCTGTATTTATCTTTATCTTTAGTTATCCATGTTAAAAGAGCTTATTTTAATAATTATTGTTTCTGAATAGGAATACACATGGATCAGTCGGATGACCCACATGCACTGGAGGACACCGTGAGGCCTATGCAAGACACGGTGGGGCCTACGCCTGTTGAGAGTGTAAGTTTACATGTTATATACTATCTTTATTCTTTATTTTTAATGTAAGTTTAAGTTCTTTATATATTCTTTATTTATCCTTGTTATACATAACCCTCTAATTTAACATTTTTTTGTCCAAACAGTCATCACAGTCTAGGAAAAAACGGGTAGAGCAGCCACTATTCTCAAGAAGTTAAAAAGGCTAGGATCAGTGGCCAGAAGTTTGAGGTGTCCTTTGATGCTCGACTAAAGCTCCAGGGGACCTCTTGGTAAACAATTTACTACTTGGGTGTCTAAGGAAACCAAGCAGCACGTTAACATCCTATATAACGATTGGGAAGATGTTCCACATAACGTTAAGGATCAGATTTGGGAGGCTATCACGATATTTTACTTTTACATTCTATTGATGTACATTATTAAATAATTATTCGAGTTCTAATTCATCCTATTTGTTATGTATTTAATGTGTAGTTGGCTTGGACCGTGCCGAATACGGAGCATCATCGGGTGAAATGGCTCTCATTGGCGGCAAGGCGCTGGAGTGCCTTCAAGCATTATCTTACTAGGTATTATATATGTGGGGATAAGGATTGCGAAAAGTTGTTCATAAATTACCCGAATATTGATAGGGAGATGTGGGATAAATTTGTTAAGAGCCGACATGAGGAATCATTTCAGGTTAGTTGATGAAGTTAATTTATTTATGCAGTTTAGAGATCATTCAAGTAAAGAAATTAAATGTATTTAACTCAATTTATTATGTGTTTTTGTTTAAACAAGCTAAGAGGGAAAGGGGTAAGCAGAATCAGGTTAAGAACGTCCACACCCACACCTTGTCTCAGGGTGGGTACACCACTAGGATTAACGAGATGATGGCGGAGAAGGTGAGGGTGAAGCAGGAGGAGCTGAATGCGAGGATAGCAGCTGGAGAGGTGCCTGAGGGCACACCCCTTGATCCTCGGCCTCCTATCCCGCACGAGGATGTTTGGTTGGCCGACCGATGATGACAAAAAAGGCTATTTTAAAGATGAAGTCACTCGCGATGTGGCGTGATAAGATTGTAAGTAACTAACTAACTCGCATTTCTAGTTAATATTTGTATATATTGATATTTTTAACACCTTTCTCTTACACGTTTTTTCATGTCTTCATTGTAGGTGGAGCTTAAGGAAAAAATGCTCCCAAGGCTCATTCGTCCCTTCCCGGCCGGCGGATATATTGATCACTACTATAGGAAACACGACCACCCCGGCTCGGGTGATCGGTGTTCCAGGAGGACGGTGGGCATCAAAGAATTTTATGGTAAATGTAATTCACGCAGGTGGGTCGATGAGGATGCTCTTACAGAAACCATTACACAAAAGCTCCTTTCCACCCGGGCGTTACAGACCAGCTGATGAGCCTTTTCTTATCCAACCCATCCTTCAAGCAGATGCTTGTTAAGGAACTTTCCTCCATGGGTTCCCAGGACACCGCGGGAGCTGCCGAACCTTCACATGTGAGCACAAAAGAGAGCTATCCTAGGACACATGTGGAGGTGGATCACTTGCGAGACAGGAGCGAGAGTTGGAGGTCAAACGCCGTGAGCTGGCGCAGCAGGAGCTATAGTTAGCCTGTGAGGTATATTCATAATTAATGATCAAATTTCTCAATTAATTACTTATGTTTTCTTTATTCTCAACTCCTTATATACTTTCTTTATTTAATATTGAAGGCAAAGGTGAGTTCGTTGTCTCTCTCCACTCGCTTGTTCTCGATTGGTGAGGATTTTGCATCTGTGCTTTTACATGCCCGTTGGAGCACGATGGATGGTTGGCACACCCAATTGACCCGCATGAGCTTGGTTTTGTATTCAGTGTTGACGATATTGGGTTTTTTTGCAATGATGGCGAGCAACTATGCACTACGGTTGTGAGTCTTTGGTCCACGTAAGTATGCTTTAATTTTATAATTAAGTCAATTTATATATTTTATTTCAAATTTATGATTTATTGATACCTCAATATATTATGCAATTAACATCCACTTATTTCAGGTCGTAGGTATCTCCATCTGCTTCAACTTGAGAGGGGCTCCAACCAATGCGACTTCTTAGAGTCCTACTCCCTTCGGCCTACTTTCTTTGCCAATCACAAAGAAGTCACTGCATACTTAACGAGATTACTGGGAGGTGATGATCGAAAAGAGTTATATCTGGCACCGTACATATTGAATGCATATTGGCAGTTGCTCATAATTCATCCTGCCAGGCATACTGTCATCTTCCTATGCTCTCTCCACCGAGACCCGCCACGGGAGGTGGTGGAACCTATCAATACGTGAGTAATTAATCTTCTATTTAATTTAAGTTTTAACATTTGCTTTTATTTTATTACACACATGATGAATTGGTTATTTGACATGAATATTCTGTTTATGATAGTGCGCTGAAGGCTTGTAGTTTAAGCTGTGCCAACGGGATGGGTAGGACTCCTAAGTCTAAAGGAAATCCTGAATGGATTATCCTCAAGGTTGCTAGTTTGTTAAATAGTAATTAATATTATAATTACTAATTACTAATGTAGAAATATATATATGTTTATTTAACTGACATTGAATTTCATTTCTTTCGTAGTCTCGTAAGCAGCCAGACAGTTGGTCGTGTGGCTATTATGTGATGCATCATATGCTGAACATAGTCTCCGCAACTATTACAGAGAGATGGAATAAGGTAATACTTAATTAAACAACTTATTTAATTATATATTTTAGTTTTCCTTTTCCTTTTCCTTGCGTTAATGTTACAGTGAATTATTTGAACGTGTGCAGGCTTTTAGCGACCAATCAGCTTCTTGACAAAAAAGAGTTTAAAGACTTGAGGGTGCGGTTTGCAGAATTTTTCTTTAAGTATGCTAAAGAAAAAGGAATGGCAAATATACCTCCTGAGTATTTAGAAGATGTGCAGTTAATAATCAGAAACTTATAGATGTGTATTAATTACATTTAAAATACTTAGAAACTTTTAGTTATATTTTTTGTCAATGGGTTTTGGTTTTTATCCCCCCCCATTGGTTCTTTGTATTTATTTCAATTTTTTAATAAAATTTAAGGGTACTATTTTTCCTTAATGATGTTTTTATCCCTAATGAGGGTTTTGCATCATAAGGTTTTCACGAGGCCCTTTTTTGCTAAATTTGAGTGTATGTGCAAATTCTGTAATATGCCTATTCTATATATTTTGGAATGTGTTAATTTACTGAATGCAGGGAATAGCTGGGGGAATGGATATTGTAACAGAATATTTAAAAAAACGACAATATTAACGTCAGTTATTTAAGACAACTGACGTTATAAGTAATTTTTTTAAAAAAAACATTACTTATAACGTCAGTTTTAATAAAAAACTGACGTTAAAAGTTAAATTTTTTACGTCTGCTCTAATAACGTCAGGTTTTTTTCCAGATGTTAAAAAGTAATTTCAACTGACGTGAAAAGCACTTCCTCCACTAGTGATGAAAGCATCTCTCACGCGTCAACAGCAAGGGATATCTGGTTGGATCTTGAAGAACGCTTTACTCAAATCAATGCACCAAGAATTCATCAACTGTGGCGCATGCTCTACATGGAGAAAGAACCAGACATGAACGTGACAGACTACTACACAAAGTTTAAAAGCCTTTTCGATGAACTTGATGAACTACAGTCTTTACCAGAGTGCAGCTGTGGTGCTTCGAAGCAATTAACTCAAAGAGAAGAAGACCACCGTGTGCACCTGTTTCTTGGAGGTCTTGATAGCGAGGAATATTCTCATATCAAGGCAACCATTTTAAACACAGAACCACTTCCTTCTCTTAGACGAGTCTTTAATCACATCCAAAGGGAATAGTCGCGATTTGCATCAGACAAGGAAAGGAGCATCAAAACTGATAATGGAGCTGCTTTTTACTCATCCAGAGGCGGCAAACAGAAGGGGCGCCGTGGTCCTCGACCCAAGTGCGATCACTGTGGCAAGACAGGCCATATAAAGGCAAACAGCTTCGAGATCGTAGGCTACCCAGAAAACTGGAACACACGCAGAAACCAAAGGGGAGCAGGCAAGCAAGGACAACAAGGAGGTGCATTCCTGGCTCGTGATGATGAGGAGAAAGGCAGTCCAGAAGGTGTGCCAGCACATGCACTACATGGAAAATACATGATACACAATGCAGGAGTGCATGAAAGCATGGCCGGTAATGACAAGAAACCAAGAGTCACAGTATGGGTGTTAGACAGTGGGGCCTCTCACCACATGACACCATTACTTTCTCTCTTAAAGGGAGTGTGCAAGATTGACAAACCTTTCTACATAACAGTGCCCACAGGAAATACTGTTCTTGTAGAAAGAATGGGATATCTTGTTTTTGACACAAATATCATGCTATAAAATGTTTTATATGTTCCTCAATTCAGCTGCAATTTGATTTCCATGCACAAGTTAACACGTGATTCGAATTGCACACTAATATGTGATGAAAATGGTTGTTTTACAGGACCGGACCACGAAGAGGACAATTGGATTAGGTGATCTGCATGAAGAGGTTTATGTGCTCAAAAGACCAACTCAAGGCATTTCTTTTTCGACTGCACAACAAGGCATGGCTAATATTTGGCACTCATGTCTAGGGCACCCTTCCTTTCAAGCTCTCCAGAAAATTTCTCATTTGGTTAAATGTAATTTCAGTTTGAATAAAGATGAATGTTGTGATATTTGCCACAAATCCAAACAAGATAGACTTTCTTTTAATCTTAGCAATAATAAGGTTGAATCACCTTTTCATCTCATACATTGTGATTTATGGGGCAAATACAAAACAGGCACACACAATGGTTCACACTATTTTCTTACTATTGTTGATGACCATACAAGAGCAACATGGGTTTATCTAATGAGGCACAAGACCGAAACATTAGATATGCTCAAAAAAATTTGTAATATGGTCAAGAGGGGCAATTCAACATGAATATAAAGAGAATAAGGAGTGATAAGGGTACATAGTTCACGCTTCCAAAAATACATTCATGAGGAAGGAATAATTCATGAAACTTCTTGTGTAGCAACACCCCAACAAAACGCACGTGGTGGAACGAAAGCACAGGCACATACTCAATGTGGCAAGGGCTTTACGTTTTGAAGCTAATCTTCCCATACATTTTTGGGGAGAGTGTGTATTGGCAGCCACCCACCTCATAAATAGGACTCCCACCATTGCCAACCATAGGATAACTCCTTATGAGATGATGTATGGAAAGCCACCTAGTTATGATCATTTAAGGATCTTTGGGTGTCTATGCTATGTGAAGAATTCAAGCAAGCAACAAGACAAATTTGCACTAAGAGCATAGAAATGCATGTTTATTGGTTATCCTCAAAGCCAAAAGGGATGGAAAGTCTACAATCTCAAAACGCATGAATTTCTAGTTTCGTATGATGTGATTTTCTATGAAGAATCTTTCCCTCATAAATTGAATGAAGGAAAAGAAACATCAAATTCCAGCACTTTTGTGCCCCAAGGTGGGGCCGAATACACATGCAGTACGTTGCATGAAAAAGAGGAGACTTCAACACACGAAAGCTTGCAAGCTCCACATGAGGAGGAGCATGCACAAGAAACTATAAGCAGAGATGACCCTCCCTCAAAACAACACAAAGTCATGATGACTTAGTGTTAGAAAAATGAGAATGAGGGGGAGCGCCATGATGCACCAAACACCATAGAGCAGCCTCCACGGACAAGGCAGCCACCATCCTATCTCAAGGATTATTATTGCCATGCAGTCGTTGTAAACCCTTCATGCACGACATCCAATCCTAACACCTCTTTAGGTACGGTCTAGCCTCTTTCCAACTATGTAAGTTATGATCATTTTTCCCATAGACATAGAGTTTTCCTTGCAGAACTTGGGTCACACGAGGAACCCAAAACGTATGCTCAAGTCGTAAAACATTCTGTGTGGAGAAATGCCATGACACAAGAAATCAAAGCATTGGAAGATAATCGATCTTAGGAATTGACCTTCCTTCCTCAAGGCCAAAAACCGTGGGATGCAAATGGGTGTACAAAATAAAATACAAGTGCTACAGGTGAGATAGAGAAGTATAAGGCGCGTCTTGTGGCAAAAGGGGTTCACTCAAGTTGAAGGAGAAGACTTCAACGAGACCTTTGCACCGATCCGCCAAAATGACCATCGTTAGATGCCTACTTTCAGTAAGCAGTGGAAAAAGGATGGGAGCTTCACCAAATGGACGTAAGTAATGCCTTTTGCATGGTGAGTTGAATGAGGAAGTTTATATGGCCGTGCCACAAGGGTATAATATACCCAAAGAAGGCATAGTGTGCTGCTTACGTAAATCCTTATATGGTTTACGTCAGGCTTCCCGCAACTAGTATTCTAAGCTTTCAAAGGCATTAGTGGAGTATGGTTTCCAAGAATGCCAAGCAGATCACGGTCTCTTCATCTATTCACATGACTCCACTTTCCTTGCAGTCTTGATCTATGTGGATGATCTTATCATACCAAGCAATGATTCTTCCACTTGTGCCAATTTCAAACAATATATGAGCAATTGTTTTCACATGAAAGACTCGTTGAGGATGGGCCCGAGTACATTCCTCTTGATGATGATGACGATTCACCCGACGAGGGTGCAGTCATGTCTTCATCCGATACTTCTACGGGGAGTGGGATTGACCACCATGGTCTTCCCAATGGGTATCGCTAGATATTGACCAGTTGTATGTGGATTCCATTTTTGGGGTAGTGACTTCGTTAGTGTGTTCTGGCTACTGAGAGCCATGTTTTGTTATATGGTCATAGACGATTCACTACGTGTATGTTATGTTTTTATTTCTTTACTTAGATATGTTGAGAATAACCTGTTCTGATAAAGGTCCTGTATAGTTATATAGTTTGTACAAAAATGCTCATACATATGATGATATATATACATATATGTTATGTTGAGTATGTTGTCGTATGATGTTGTATGTTAGGTTAAAAAGAAAAAAAAATTATCACCATTTTTAGTGTTAAAAAAAGTGTTATAAAATATTATTTTCCAAAAATAACCAGCATAATTAATGTTTATTTTTCCGCAACGTGTACTATGTGATAACCCAAGAAGGGGTGTCTCAATCATAAAATAATTTATAAAGTTGGGAGATGTCATCATATAGTGACGCCATCCTTCCCCTCTGCTACTTAATTGAAAAAGTCGATCCCATGATAAAGAAAAACAAAATCTTTGGAGAACTCTCCTTTTCTTATTCTT
>JAUPTC010000832.1:0-34954 GCA_030762895.1 Sophora flavescens | reverse complement strand
TCTTGATCTTGGTCCCTTGGAGCATACAAGTCTTACTATTCAGTTGGCAAACAGGACCAATGCTCGCCCCATTGGAGTAGTAGAAGATGTGCTTGTTCAAGTCAATGACTTGATTTTCCCTGCTGATTTTTACATCCTGGACATGGCAGGGGAAACAAATTCAAGCAGATCACCAATCATGACCATGGACAAAGATTGATGTTGACGATGGAACCATGACCATGGAGTTTGGTGACATCGTTGCAAAATTCAACATTTTCGATGCTATGAAGCATCCCTTGGAAGAGCACTCTATTTTTCAAATAGAGTTGCTCTCTGAAATTGTTGACGACACTTATGATGATTTGGCTGCTGATTTTCCATCTATTTCTGGTTTTGATGATGTTTACTCATGTGCTGATTGTACTAACACTGACCTTTGTGCTGTTTGTGCTGAGATTGATGCTACCTTGCAGAGTGACAGTGTAAATGAAGCTGTTTATTCAACTGAAGTTCTTGACAGCACGGCTGCCCCAAACATACCATCTATTGAGCAGCCACCCTCCCTAGAGCTTAAGCCACTTCCTGAAAATCTGAAATATGCTTACTTGGAGAGGAATGAAAAAATCCCGGTTATAATTTCCTCTAACCTTGATTTTGACCAAGAAACTAAGCTCTTGGAGGTTTTAAGGAAGCATAAGAAGGCGATTGGGTGGACCTTGGCCGACATACCAGTTATTAGCCCCTACAGGTGTATGCATAGGATTCTGTTGGAGGATGGGGCTAAAATAGTTAGGCAGCCCCAAAGGCGGCTCAATCCCTTGATTCTTGATGTTGTGAAGAATGAGGTAACAAAACTCTTGCATGCGGGCATCATATATCCTATCTCTGACAGCAATTGGGTAAGCCTGTTGGGAATTTGCGTATAAAACAAAATAACGCAGCGGAAAAAAATTCCCAGCGAAGGATCCTAGCGAATGGTCATGATTCATGGTTAGAAGATTTACCTCTTGAAGCGATGACAATTGATTGAAATCGTCTATCACGAACACCGCACGAGCGATGTCTCTAAGGTATCCACACGAGCAGATCCTGTGAACGTCCAACGTCACGAACACGAAGCGTCTCTGCCTCACAGTGCTAGCTTCGAAAACCGAGACCTGCTGCTCACTGTCACTCTCTATGTGCGACTAGGGTAAAAAACCGTGTAGGCACAATAGCTTAAGTGGTCTACTTATAGTAACACCTCCTTAAGTGAGTTAGTGAGCAACGTTTGACCTAAGCCCCATGTACTATACGCTAGGCCCAATATAAGAGTCCAACTCTCCTTTTAATGCTTCTTTTGATCTGCTCTTATGTGTGTGACCCTATAGGTTCCCAAAACGTTAGTAGTAATATTAAATCCCATTTAATATTACAAACAGTGAGCGGTATCTAGAAAAACATCATTGCCACCTAAGTAGTGAGAAAGTCAGTGATTTGACGAAACCTTTCTGTGACAAATATTCATGTGCATTATTATCCCTTTGTCCATATATCTATATTGAACACAAGTCATAGAATGTGTCACCCTTGTATAGTTCAATATCACGTTCCCTGATACTCGAGTAGACTTAACAACAAATGAGGTCAATATCTCATATTGACTCATTTCAAAGATGGCCATGCATTTCTCAGTCTCACTCTATCGGGGCCCACGATATTACTCTCGTTATGTAGGAGGGACAAATTCCATCTAGGTCACTCACATCCCTCTCGTATGGCTCGTGGTATGCCCAATGACCATCTTTATAATCATCCTATTACAGATGACGTTTGACGATATTAAAGCACACGACTCCTCATGTAGGGATCGTGGCGATTTCGGTCGAAGGATTGCATACACCATTGTCACTATGATAACTACTTATGACACTACATAACGCTCAATGTAGTGTTCTCATGGTGGGTCAATCCTGCATTCATTACTCTAATGTGTACCTATGTGGCGACTCGATATCTCATATCCATGACCCGTGAGATATGGTCATCGTCTCCGCACACATAATAGTCTCAATGTATTATTATTGTCCTTATTAATAAAATACTTGACTACGGATATTTAAGAATAGGATTTCATTGTTCAATAGTGTCTCACGATCAAGTCATGTACTTGATATTTTATTAAACTGAAATTTCTATTCTAAGGACTTTATTATGTTTAAACAAGTAACACAATAAACTGGAATGCCTCATATCATATATATATATATATATATATAATGGCAAGATACAAATGTAAGTCTAAGAAATACACCCACCTCTAGGGCTTACACCAACAATCTACCACTAGCACTAGAGTCAATCCGGCATAAATCTAATGCCCATCGATCTAGTGTGACCTTCGTGCTTCTGTTGAGCAAGAGGTTTCGTAAGTGGGTCAGCAACGTTATCAAGTGTTGGTACTCTGCATATTTACACATCTCCTCTATCGATAATCTCTCGAATGAGATGGAAGCGCCTAAGTATATGTTTGGATCGGCTGATGAGATCTAGGTTCCTTAGCTTGTGCAATGGCCCCATTGTTATCACAATAGAGATCAATGGGGTCCACAATACTAGGAACTGTACCAAGCTCGAGAATGAACTTCCCGATCCAAACAGCCTCCTTTGTTGCATTGGAGGCAAGCAATATACTCACCTCTGTAGTAGAATCGGCGACTGCCTCTTGCTTTGAACTCTTCCACTCACCGCCCGCCATTCAGGCGGAACACATAACCGGTTGCGATCCGGAATCATCCTTATCGGTTTGGAAGCTAGCATCGGTGTAACCTTTTACAGCAAGCTCTTCCTCACCTCCATATACCAAGAACGAACCCTTAGTTCTTATCAAGTACTTAAGGATGTTCTTGACAAAGGACTGACTTTCACCGGATCGATCGGTACACCGCCGTTATGCTTAAAGCATACGATACATCCTGGTCGAGTACATAACATGGCATACATGATAGATCCAATTGCGGATGCATATGGAATCTTACTCATGCGATCCGTTTCTTCTTGAGTGGAAGGGGATTGTGCCTTTGATAGGCATATACCATGTGACATAGGCAAGAGTCCTTTCTTGGATTCATGCATGTTAAAGCGTCTCAACACTTTGTCTATGTATGTACTCTGACTTAGGCCAAGCAATTGTTGTGACTCCGGCAAGTGTACCGGGTCGTCGCAAGTAATAAAAACACGGTAGTATTCTACCGAGGTCGAACACAAGGATTGGGTTACCAATTCGACTAAATTGTCAAGAAATCCGATACGTTAGTTAAGCAATAGAAGGAGGTTGATAGAAAGAGATTGAGATTGCAAATTCAAGAATCAAATCAATTAAAGCTACGGTGATTAAATTCAGAAATAAAAGCATCCAAGGTTTCAATCCACCTACCCACTCATGCAGAAGTACCCAAGTGATGATATTCTCCTCCCTAAGTTCAATTTTAATGTCAACCGGGACCCCTAAATTTTCCTAAATCCACTTCCGTGCTCATTAGGACGTATTCGATGATTTGGGTTAATTACTTGCTAGGTCTCTTAACCCTAATCTCAAATTCTATTAATTCTTGTTCCCTATAGGTTGCACCGATCTCCTATTCACTCTCGTGCAATACTCGACCGATGTTCCCAATTCAAGTTCTGAAACGCGAATCGCCGCTAGGCCTCAACACGCTTAACTAGTCGATCACGCTAGCATATAATCGACACAATGAAAACAGAATTGGAAAATCATAATTGAATTAAAGGAGAGAGAATTACATTACATTAATACTATGCCGCCATGGGTGGCTTCATCGATCCCTTAGACAAGAGGATTAGTTCCTCATGTCCGTAACAACAACGAACGTACAATTGGAATCCATCCTAAGCCTATGAATTAAGAGAAAAGAAGAGAAGAAGAAATCCCAGAAATAGGGTTACAAAAAGTCTCTGAAAAATTCTGATCCAAAAAACTGCTCAAATCTGTTCTGATCTGCTCTATTTATAGGGAGGCCACGCGTCACGGCCGTGATGGCCATCACGGCCAGGCCGTGACGCATTCTGGGTTGGGCGCGCTTTCAAATCTTGAACATCACGGTCGTGAGCCTCATCACGGCTAGGCCGTGATAGCTTCTGTCTCCACCATCTGCTCGTCACGCCCGTGATTGTGTGTCACGCCAGGCCGTGACGGTTCTGACTTTTGCCTCCTGGATTGTCACGGCCGTGATAGACATCACGGCTAGGCCGTGACGCCTTCGACTTGTGTGGGTTTTAGGTCACGGCCGTGATATGCATCACGGCTAGGCCGTGATGCTCTCTGACTTTTGCCCCTTCTGCTCTGCTTGATCATGGCCGTGATGGTCATCACGGCCAGGCCGTGATGGGCTCTGTCTGGCTCATATTCTTCACTTTTCTTAACTCTTAAAGCTTCACTTATGGATCTGAAAACAACACAAGCAACCACAAGCGTAATTCTATCCAAAATAACCTAAAAACTACACAAAAGACGCAAAACGAGTCAAAGTCCAACTTAGGAACAAAACAAGGCAAATTCGGAAGAAATCGAGAGTGAACTCGAATAAATTGGCATATAAACCCTAGTTCATCTAGTCATAAAACTAGATAAGCCGGAGGCTTATCAAAATACTCCCAAACTTAAACCTTGCTTGTCCCCAAGCAAGCTTAAAACTCAAAAACGACTCAAGACTTGGCAAGCTTGAAAGATCTAATCAATTTCGCACAAATTTCATGCGACTTTACAAAACAATTTTTCTTCTTTGATTCCCCCCTTTTTTATCAATGTAAATCCCCACATTCATCTACTTTAAACAATTGAGAATTTATCATTCATGCCATCTTTACTCTAAGTTGAGGCTCAAAGATACACACAAAGGAAGATCACCTATTTCAAACAATTGCCTTCCTCACAAGGGCATTTAGTACTTCACTCATTCGCTCAAGTTTGTCTAGGCTTTCAACTTTTTCACTCAATTTCACTTATCAAGAGCACTTCTCATGAATTTGATTTTCATCTCAACATAGTTCCCACGAAAAACATGCATGCAACATCAAAAGGTCTTTTAAAGGTTGTACTTGGGGCTGGTGAGGTAGGATAATCAAGGATATTTAGGCTTAAGTCCTTAGGAACTAAGAGAGCATAAGCATTAAACACATTTTCCACTCAAATTCCTTTCTTTCCATTTTTCATTTGGGCTCGGGTGACTACAACCTTTTCCTTGATATTATTTTTGTTTTGCCCCTTTTCTTTTGGCAATTTTTGTTTTCTTCTTTTCTTTTCTTTTATTTTTTGCCTTGGGTCAACCTTTATTTTCTTTTTCTCATCCCAATATGACACATACCTTGTAGCCACCCCAAACTTAGTTTCTCTCAACCTTTCTCTTGCTCATTTCCATGCTCTCCTAATCCTAAGATTGGGTTAACATGGTTTTTTCAGATTTTGGCTCGTAATGTAGGGTCATCAAGAAACAATAGGTCAATTGGGCTCAATTTGGCTGACTAGGGAACATGCATTGGGGATGGTTCTTTTCAGGCCAAGTAGCTATTCAAAGAAAATTGCCTAAATCATTTGATGCAACATATAATCATGCAAACCATATAGAGATTCAAGCAAATTCGGGGAAGTGCAACTTACAGTGATTCACACATTCAAAAACAGAGTTGGAGGCTCAAAATCCTCACCGGACATTTCGCAAACTGTTTGACCGAGATACTATTCCTAGTGTGTGCACCTCCTCACCCCAAACTTATCATAAATCAAGCAATCATAATAAATCTCAAAGTTCAATTTTCAATTTCTAAGTGGGGATCAACTTTTCTATTTTTCGACCTTAGAGGAAATCATCAATGATCAAGTAATTCATGCAATCAATCCATGCTCAATTCAATTAAAAATCCAACAAGCTTGCCGACACGACATTCATACAACAACTCTTGATCTTCTCAAATTATTCAAGAGTGACAACAAAAACAAAGCAAAAAGCAAAAATAAAACAAAAGTTCAGAGAAAAGAGAGATATACCTAGCTTGGGTTGCCTCCCAAGTAGCGCTTGTTTAACGTCCCGAGCCTGACTCAAGTCACCCCTAAGGGTTAATTCAGAAGAAACACTTGCTTTCCAGCTTGGGATTGACTCCCCGTGATAATGTTTTAACCTCGTGCCCGTTCACCTTGAAGTTGTTAGAGGTCCCTTCTAATTCCACTGCCCCGTGAGGGAAGACTTGTAGGATCTTGTATGGTCCCGACCATCTTGATTTCAGCTTCCCAGGAAAGAGCCTCAACCTTGAATTATACAAAAGCACCAATTGCCCGGGCTCGAACCTCCTAGGCAAGATGTGCTTGTCATGCCATGCTTTCGTCCGCTCCTTGTAGATTCTCGCGTTCTCATAAGCTTGCATGCGGATCTCAGACAGCTCATTCAAGTCCAACAACCTCTTCTCTCCGGCCTTTGTCAAGTCAAAGTTTAGCTCCCTTATTGCCCAATAAGATTTCTCCTCCAACTCCACCCCTAGGGTGGCATGCCTTTCCGAACACCAAATTGTAGGGAGACCTTCCAATTGGAGTCTTGAAGGCGGTCCTATAAGCCCATAGGGCATCATCCAATTTCCTTGACCAGTCCTTCCGTGAGGAGTTGACAATTTTCTCGAGAATGCGCTTCAACTCACGGTTGGATACCTCTGCTTGCCCATTTGTTTGGGGGTGATAGGGAGTAGAGACTCTGTTCTTGAGCCCATACTTCTCGAGAAGCTTATGCATTTGATTGTTACAAGTGGGATCCCCTATCACTGATCAACACTCTTGGGACCCCAAACCTAGAGAAGATATTGCGCCTCAAGAAATCCATGACTACCCGCGCATCATCTGTGGTTGTTGGTATTGCCTCCACCCATTTCGACACATAGTCCACAGCCACCAAAATGTATTGGTAAGAGAAAGAGAGTGGGAATGGTCCCATGAAATCTATCCCCCAAACATCAAAGAGCTCTACTTCGAGCATGCAATTCAAGGGGAGTTCATGCCGCTTAGAAATATTGCCAGCCCTTTGGCAACGATCACAGTTTTCAACAAAGGTGTAGGCATCCTTGAAGAGCGTTGGCCAAAAGAAACCACTTTGGAGGATCTTTTCTGCAGTTTTCTTTCCCCCATAATGCCCACCGTAATCCGAGCTATGACAATGCCACAACACGTTTCCGATTTGGTCATGGGGAATGCACCTCCTGAGGATCCCATCCGAGCACTGCTTAAGAGATAGGGGTCCTCCCACACATAATATCTTGCATCCGAGAAGAACTTTTTTTCTCGTTGATTAGTCCAACCTTGCGGAACCACATTTGAAGACTTGAAATTGGCCATATCCGCGAACCAAGGAGGGAATTTTTAATAAGTGCAAACAGCTTTTCATCAGGAAACTCTTCCTTGATGTCTAACAATTCCTCCTCTGTGTCGGGATTGACCAACCTAGATAAGTGGTCCGCCACCCCATTGTCGGATCCTTTCCTGTCCTTAATCTCGAGATCAAATTCCTGTAAAGAAGAATCCACCGAATTAATCTAGGTTTGGCCTCTTGTTTTGTCATCAAGTGTTTTATGGCCGCATGATCAGTGAAAACCACAATCTTAGACCCCACGATGTAGGATCTAAACTTATCCAAAGCAAACACCACAGCAAGTAGTTCTTTTTCAGTGGTGGAATAATTAGCTTGTGCCTCATTCAAAACTTTACTTGCATAATAAATGACATGAGCTAATTTTTCCACCTTCTGCCCCAAAACAGCCCCCACCGCATAATCACTAGCATCACACATGATTTCAAATGGTAATTTCCAATTAGGTGCAGTGATTATGGGTGCGGTGACAAGCATATTTTTCAAAACGGTGAAGGCATTTAAACAAGAATCATTAAAATCAAAGGATACATCCTTCACCAGAAGGTCGCAAAGCGGCCTTGCGATTTTTGAGAAGTCTTTGATGAATCTCCGGTAGAACCCGCATGTCCCAAAAAACTCCTCACCCCCTTCACATTGGTTGGTGGGGGCAGCTTCTCAATCAACTCAACCTTCGCCCTATCAACCTCAATCCCCAGTTGGGAGACTTTGTGCCCTAAGACTATACCTTCCTTGACCATGAAGTGGCATTTCTCCCAGTTGAGCACAAGGTTAGTATCTTGGCACCTTTTAAGCACCAAGGTCAAGTTCTTCAAACAGTTGTCATAGGAGGTCCCAAAGACCGAGAAGTCATCCATGAACACCTCAATGCATCTCTCCACCATGTCCGAGAAAATAGAGAGCATGCACCTTTGGAAAGTAGCGGGGGCGTTGCACAATCCAAAGGGCATCCTCCTGTAGGGCAAAAACTCCATACTGACAAGTGAAAGCCGTCTTCTCTTGGTCTTGAGGATCCACCACAACTGGTTATAGCCGGAGTAACCATCCAAGAAACAAGAGGTACTCATATCCTGGCTAACCTCTCAAGCATTTGATCTATGAAGGGGAGAGGAAGTGATCCTTCCTTGTTGCTTCATTTAATCTTCTCGAGTCGATGCACACTCTCCACCCCGTGATGGTTCTTGTTGGGATCAATTCATTGTTTTCATTGACCACCACGTTGTTCCACCCTTCTTTGGGACCACATGAATCGGACTAACCTAGTTGCTATCTCGAGATTGGGTAGATGATTCCGGCATCTAAAAGCTTAATCACTTCCTTACGCATGCCTTCTTTCATGATGGGGTTTAAGCCGCTCTCGTGGTTGAACCACCCGGCTTATAACCATCCTCCATTAAGATTTTATGCATGCATGGGAAGGGCTTATACCTTTTAGGTCTGAAATCTTCCACCCAATGGCGGATTTGTGTTCCCTAAGAACTCTCAACAGCTTTTCCTCTTCATCCCTTTTTAAGGCATTGCTAATGATCACCTGATGTTGTCCCTCTTCCCCCAAAAATGCATACCTCAAGTGATTTGGGAGTTGCTTCAACTCCTGTCTTTCCCTCTTCCTCATTGCCTTCCTTGTTGAGTTTCTCCTTTGCACATTCATCCCTGTGGTAATGCTTCCATGTGTTTCAAGCATTCAAGATACCCTTCATCCCCCAAGGGGCTTCTTCCTCACTATCATCACCATGGGATTTTACCAACACTTGTGCAAGTGCAGAACCATGTGCTCCTCTAGTGGTCTCTTCCTTGACAATTCCATCCACAAAATCTACCCAGACACTTCCGACCTCTCCACAGGGTGCTTCATTGCTTCAAAGACATTGAAGACTACATTCTCATCTTGCACGCGAGGGTGAGCTTCCTTGTTGCACATCAATCAAAGCACGCCCTGTGGCCAAGAAAGGCCTACCTAATATGAGAGGGATCTCGGCGTCTTCATCCATATCAAGCACCACAAAATCCGCCCGGGAATATGAATTTGTCCACCTTCACTAAGAAGTCTTCGACAACCCCATAGGGGTATTTGATGGAGCGATCGGCCGTTGGGTGACATCCGTGTATCCTTGGCTTCCTTAATTCCCAACTTCTTCATCATGGAGAGGGCATCAAATTGATGCTTGCCCCTAGATCACATAATGCTTTCCCTATATTCATCTCCCCGATAGTACACAGATTTGGGGGGAACCGGATCCTTCAACTTTGGAGGTAGTTTTCCTCGAAGAATGGCACTACACTCCTCGGTCAAAGCAACCGTCTCTCATCCACAATCTCCGCTTCTTGGTGAGAAGCTCCTTCATCACCGGGCATAAGACGGCATTTGTTCCAGGGCTTCCGCAAATGGAATGTTGATCTGAAGTTTACGGAAGACATCAAGGAATTTATTGAATTGTTTATCCTGGGGGGGCTTCTTCAATCTCTCGGTATGGTACCTTCATGTAGGACGGGAGGTCCTTGGGCTCCACCCACTTCTTTCTACGGAACTCTTCATCTACAAGCTTTAATTTCCCTCCTTGTTCGGTGCCTTACTTGCTAACTCCTCTTCTTTCTCAGTTGTTCTTCCTCAACATGTGATGGGTTTGAGACCTCAACTTCTCGAGAACTAGATGCACCCCTCGCTAGATTCCAGCACTCTACCGCTCCTAGTGGTTACGGACATTGCAGCTCTTAGGGTTGTTCTCGGTGTCACTTGGGAGAGTGCCCGGGAGACGTTCATTTAATTGCTTCACAGCTGTGCTATTTGTATCTCCAGTTCTGAATTGCCGACCCCGTGTGAGTTGCCAACTTGTCAACTCGCAGTGTTTGTGTTGGTCGACGATTTCTCCATGCTCGCCTCATCTTCTCAATAGCCGGCTCCCACGGTTGTCTTCCACTACTCTGCCAATTGCAATGATTAGGCCCCGGAAGAGCTCTTTGAGTATTATTGCGTCGCGATCCCAATGTTTGGCCTCGTACCTTGTTGAGGTTGTTGTCCGCCAGACCACCACTAGTATTACTCCAAGCGAAACCCGGATGGTCTCTCCTCATGCACCCCTTATTCGATTCTGATTGTAGTCATTTTGTTTGTTCCTCGAAAGTTATTCTGGGCACATGTGTCATAAAAGTTGTGGCACGAGTCCACATGTTCCCCGAGGGAAATTCAGCGGGCAAAATTGAGTGTCATGATCTCCATTACAATTTGCACAACCCGAAGGCATTCCCTCGTGCATCGCATTAACCCTCTTGTTCCCGGGACAAAGCTTCAATCTCGCATCTTCAAAAATCTGCTTTTGCTCAAGAATGGCCTCCATTGCCCCGGACTGATTCCATTTGCGGTCTCCCTTCCACTGTTGTAATCATTATATGACATTTTCTCTAACAAAGTGCCCATCCATCCTCCGCCGACAAATAAGAGAAAGATCCGCCACCTGCGGCATCACAGCTCATCCGATAGCGCCCCTCAACCCATTAAAGAAGTGTGTACTTTGGAAACGGGTCAAAGAACGCAGAGGGACATCTTCTCAACAAACCATTGTACCTCTCCCAAGCTTCATTATATGTTTCATCCTCCGCTTGCCCCGAATGAAGTGACGGCTATTCTTGCTTGTGCCGCCTTCGGAGGAGGAAAGTATTTGGTTAGGAACTCTCGTGCCATTTGCTCCCAAGTTCCGATGGCTGCTCCTATCCAAATCGGCAACCCACCGCGAGCGACATCCCTAAGAGAAAGAGGGAAAAGCCGTAAGCTTAAACTCATCCCGAGAGACTCCTCGTCTTCGCAAGTCACAAGCTTCCAGGAAGCGAGTGATATGTCTATGCGGTCTTGCTTGCTCCCATCAAACTGATTCTCCCTGGATCTGGTATGTGACACAGGCTTCCACTCAAGGAGTTCCGGTTCAAGTTGCCCCTCACAATAGAAGAATCACAATCTACCAAGCTTGGTTGATCGTACTCAGAGAGAGGCTTGTAACGAGGAGGAGGAGGAGGAGGATTTTCTTCACCATGCCTTCTATTTTAATTGCTTCCAACCTCTTCCTTTCTCTGGCCTCTTTTCTTAATCGCCTCTGGCCCTGGTGATCTTCGAGATCGAATAGCAAGTCCTCTTGTAGAAGAGTACCTCGCATACAAAAACAGGCAAAGACCAAGTGGAATCAAAAAAATGAGAAAAATAATGGCAATTAAATAAAAGAAAATAAAACTAAAAATCGGCTTAACTAAACAGCCAATTTCCTAAAAATTAGGAAAATTGGTCGTGCAATCCCTAACGGCGCCTGAAAACTTCTTGTGACTCTGGCGGTACGGTCACAAAGTAATAAAAACACGGTAGTATTCTACCGAGGTCGAACACAAGGATTGGGTTACCAATTGACTAAATTGTCAAGAAATCTGATACGTTAGTTAAGATAGAAGGAGGTTGATAGAAAGAGATTGAGATTTAAATTCAAGAATCAAATCAATTAAAGCTACGGTGATTAAATTCTGAAAAAAAAGCATCCAAGGTTTTAATCCACCTACCCACTCATGCAAAGTACCCAAGTGATGATATTCTCCTCCCTAAGTTCAATTTTAATGTCAACCGGGACCCCTAAATTTTTCCTAAATCCACTTCCGTGCTCATTAGACGTATTCGATGATTTGTACACTACTTGCTAGGTCTCTAACCCTAATCTCAAAATTCTATTAATTCTTGTTCCCTATAGGTTGCACCGATCTCTTATTCACTCGTGCAATACTCGACCGATGTCCCAATTCAAGTTTTAAAACGCGAATCGCCGCTTAGGCCTCAACACTTAACTAGTCGATCACGCTAGCATATAATCGACACAATGAAAACAGAATTGGAAAATCATAATTGAATAAAGGAGAGAGAATTACATTACATTAATACTATCCGCCATGGGTGGCTTCCTCGATCCTTAGACAAGAGGATTAGTTCCTCATGTCCATAACAACAACGACACGTACAATTGGAATCCCATCCTAAGCCTATGAATTAAGAGAAAAGAAGAGGACAGCAGTCCAGAATAAGGATTACAAAAATCTCCGAAAAATTCCGGTCCCAAAAAGCGCTTTATCTGTTCCGATGCTCTATTTATAAGGAGGCCACGCTCACGGCCGTGATGGCCATCACGGCCAAAGTGCCGCGATGGGCTTTCCGACTTCAACTCTGGCGACTCCCGCCGATCTTCTTCTAAATCCTTGACACGTCGGACGCGTCCTGACAAGCCTTTATCCCACTTCCTCACGGCTCGTGATGTGAATCAACGGTGGTATGGAGCACTGATACATCACGGCTAGCCGTGGGCTCGACTTTCCAAGTTCTCAAATCTGGCGGCTTGCCTTCATGGTCACACCTCGCCTGCAATGCAATCTCAAATTACTTCACTTTCTTAACTCTAAAGCTTCACTTATGGACCTGAAAACAACACAACCACCCACAGCGAATTACATCCAAAACAACACAAAAACTACACAAAAGACGTAAACTGAGTCAAAGTCCAACTTAGGAACAGACAAGGCAAATTAGGGCGAAAGAGATAACTCGAATAATTGGCACTAAACCCTAGTTCATCTAGTCCTAAAACTAGATAAGCCAGAGGCTTAACTCGGTCTGGTCTGGTGCACTATATTCTGATTCCCCAAATCCGGGGTAAAACTACCCGAATCTTTTTCTCGAGCAATATCTATGACCATGTCTTTAGGTATTTGTGTGTAAGTAATTCATGATGGGACTGGTTGTCATCTGATATAACCGGAAAACGGGGGTGCAGCTCCACTCCTTTTGTGGGCAAGGTGCATCTCATTCTCGATGGTCCTTGTGCAAGGATTCTAACCCGCCAAAAAAAGGTTCCAACCACGGACTGCTTCATCCTTGGTGCAATATATTTCGTATTTTGGGCGTTACGAGATGCCAAAACGCACGGTGTGGGCTGTACCATCCTCGATTGGCTTCCAGTAAGGAGAAAGTTTAAGATCTGCCTCTGCCGTATCTCATACTCGACCTGGTATGCGGCTGTGCAAGTAAAATCCAGGCTGCTTCGGGCAACGGTCTCTCGCATTCTGATCTCGGCTCTCTCATGGTCCAGATTCATCCCTTGGCCTCGGATCGGCGTTGAATGGATACCTTACCATCCTTCGATCTTTCTTTGCACACTCCCGCGCCCACCTATGGGGATCACCCTTGGTCGTGTACTGCTTCACAGAGTTGGTTTGGTGTCTGGTGCATCTGAGATTTGACCTCAAGTCACTATAGGTGACTGCATTCTATGGCCTCTTTGGTCCACCGGGTTCGATCTTAATCCTCGGTGATCATCCCTTGTCGGTCATCAGGAATCCATACTACCGCTGGTGGCATGTGTCTGTTGACCTCCCTCTGTCTAGTGCTCTGGATTGATCCTCCTGGCATTTGTGCGTGGTTGTTCCAAATCCCGGGATGTCACACTCGACGTGAACAATTTCTTCATGTTCTAATCCGCTCACTGGTCCATCCGATACACTCCTTTTAGGACACGTCCGTGCACGAACACTTTGCCTTGGCAGTCGTAGAAAAGATTGGTCATATGGGGTGCAGGTGCATTATCAGATTTATGGAAAGCTGAGAAACTTGGCGAAAAATCAATTCACGTTTGCTTCCATAGGCCCCAAATCTTCCCAGACATCTGGTCATTCTGCAGTTGTGACTCATATGGTGTCTAGTGACTCTGGCTTCCGATCGGACTAATGGTTCACGGAGTGAAACGTTTGTTTCGAGCATGACCCAAAGTCTGAAGGTGACCTGGCTCGGGGACCATGTCCCGCAAGATTCGATTTTCCTGTCGTCCACGTACCAGTTCATGTGGTTTTCGATGTGGTGCATCGTGTTCATGTCTGGTGTCTCAGTCTGGTTCAAATAATTCCGACATGGATCGACAGGGGGAAAGCTTAATATCTCGTTGGTGTTGTAACTCATTTTTGACTTTTGATCGCTTTTAGTGCATTCCGAGTTATGATCGTACGTACAAAAATCCTCTGCAATCATGAGCCGCCTTGCTTAGGTACAAGAAAATACCTTAGCTAATTGTGTACGGGTCCTCGCGCTAGGTGTGGGACCCGAATCCTCGATATGGCTTTCAGGTGATGGAGATTAATGAACTTTCCCAGATAAACAAGACTTCACCTGCTCATATGATACATAATCAAATGGTCAAGATTCCATCTTTATGGTCTTGTAATGGTTGTCTCACGTATGGCTTAGGACAATGCAAAGTATCCGAAACTCATTTGATTTGACCTCTGCTAGTATGTTATCGATGGGTTCGACATCCGGTAAGCAATTTATTCATGTGGCATGGACGAAATCTCCAAATACAAAGAACCGCTTTTGCTTCTTTCTTCTCAAGATTACAATGTTGGGCTTGAGCGTATGATTTCACGCTGTCATTGCGGTGCACAAGGTACATGACTCTTGCTCGGTGAATCGTAACCCGTGGGCAAGTCATGCCCCTACAGCTAAAGCAACAACCCTGATTGCTCCCTTTCCAACTCGTGGGACGATTAGCCCCACTTCAATGGTCTAGTCCTTTTAATCCGCACCATTGACTGATGGCCAGGCCACATCCATTATTTACCTTGACAAGTGATAAAGTTCACTACTCTAACAAACGCGCCTGGTGAATCTCATTTCCCTTCTTCTTCTTAGGTGTGTTCCAATTATTTTGACAAGGCTTGTTCCAATGTCCGTTGAGATCCAAATGGAATCTTGCCCTTCATGGCCTCCCACCCGGAGCTCGGCCGTGGTGCATCTTATTGATGACTTGCTCTTGCCCTCGGGTGCCCTATTGATATTTGGTATGTCTCAGGTGCAATGTATTCGACGCTGGCCATTAAAATGGCCTTCCCCCTTCCTGATTTAATTTTTTTGGTAAAACTGTTCTCACCATCCTGGGCAATTGTGATATTTTGTCGGATCACATGATTATCGATCATGACACTGATGGGATGAACCTCATCCCTAAACCGGCTAGTCGTGGCAGACTCGCACCGCCTAAAGGAACTCCGGGCACTAAGTGTTCATGTACCTGGCTCATCTGGTACACTAGGGGGCTTCTCGTTCCGGGTTGCGGAATGGGTGCAGCCAGACAACTCATGCCTCGACCTTTGGTGGCCTCTATGATGCCTGCTCCGGTCATCTTGATTGCCGCCTGGCTTGCTTTTGCGGGCTCCCGAGTCATGATTGCACATAAGACCCCGACTCTGGACGGCCACGTGACTTCTGTGGCATCCCTTCTGCCCTGGTGCACCAGTGGTGCTCTTCGGGATAGGCTGGCAGGAACTATCGACTTGTTCTCAGTTGGACAATGGCTCAAGTTTTTGTCCAGCGACGGCGTTATGATAGTTTGACTCCCTTAGGGGATCGATGCACCGGGATTAGACCGTGATCTCAGGCTCTTTCTGATGGTTCGGCCTCGGTGTGCAGTGTTTATGATCTTGCGTTCTGTGCTCGGACTGTATTCCCGCCTCCAGCTAGGTTCTGGAATGCACCACTAATCCCATTTTTTGGTCAGGGAGGTGATGATTTTTACTTGGGTGTGCCTTATTTCACCTGGTTTAGGTATTATGGTTGATGACTCATAATTGGTATCCGTGTGCAATTTGATTGCTCTGAACTCTGGGGTTCGGTGAATAACTCTTTTCTGATTTGACATAGTTTGAAACAACTGCTTCGACTTTCATCCTGTGGTGCACCCTTAGTTATTGGGCCATGGTTACGTGACATTAGATTTGCCTATCGTCGTTCTGTGTACGATACAGTACCTGGCTTTGGCGGACAAGCTTAATGGTGCCTGGTCTCGGTGTGGGACCGACATTAGGGATACTTTATATGTGATATATTTCCACTCGGGATTTGATTAAAATGGTGCATCGTTTTTGATTTTGACTTACTATTTGCACTTTGCAGCATCCTCATCCGCTTGTTGTTGTAAACCGCATTTGACATCCTCTGGGTCCTGTTGCACTCATCCATATCTTCGACATAAAGGCTCTCGTTATTCCCTGACCTTGATTGTCCCAACCAGTTCGATAATCTGGGTGCTGGAATCCGGAGCCCTTCCTGGCCTTCGCCAGCTGGTGTCCCCATTCAATAACGTCTTCTTGTCCATCATTACCTTCCGATCTTGAAACCTCATTTTTGCCTGTGAAATTGAAGAGACGGGAATGACATATCGCCTGAAGAACCGATTCATGTTGGGAATTTGCGATATAAAACAAAATAAAAGCAGGGGGGAAAATTCCCATGGAAGGATCCATGCGAATGGTCATGATTCATGATTAGAAAGTTTACCTCTTGAAGCGATGGCTGTTGGTTGAAATTGTCTATCACGAACACCGCACGAACGGTTTCTCGGAGGTATCCACACGAGCGGACTCCGTGAGCGTGCAACGCCACGAACTCGAAGCGTCTCGTCTTACAATGCTAGCTTCAAAACCGAGACTTCTTGTTCACTCTTACTCCTTTTGTGCGGCTAGGTTATCAACCTTCTGTGCACAACAACTTAAGTGTTCTACTTATAGTAGCGCCTGCTTAAGTGAGTTAGTGAGCAGCACTTGACCTAAGCCCATGTACTATGCGCTAGGCCCAATAGGAAAGTCCAACTCTCCTTTTAATGCTTCTTTTAATCCGCTCTTATGTGTGTGACCCTATAGGTTCCCAAAACGTTAGTAGTAACATTAAATCCCATTTAATATTACAAACAGTGAGCGGTATCTAGCAATACATCACTGCTACCTAAGTAGTGAGAAAGTCGATGATTTGACGAAACCTTTACGTGACAAATATTCATGTGCATTATTATCCCTTTGTCCATATATCTATATTGAACACAAGTCATAGAATGTGTCACCCTTGTATAGTTCAATATCATGTTCCCTGATACCCGAGTAGACTTAACAACAAATGAGGTCAATATCTCATATTGACTCATTTCAACATGGCCATGCGTTTCTGATCTCACTCTATCGGGGGCCTGAGATATTACTCTCGTCATGTAGGAGGGACAAATTCCATCTAGGTCACTCACATCCCTCTGCATGGCTCGTGGTATGCCCAATGACCGTCTTTATAATCATCCTATTACGGATGGCGTTTGACGATATTAAAGCACACACGACTCCTCATGTAGGGATCATAGTGATTTCGAGGTCGAAGGATTGTATGCACCATTGTCACTATGAGAACTACTTATGACACTCACATAACGCTCCATGTAGTGTTCTCATGGTGGGTCAATCCAAGACATCATTACTCTAATGTGTACCTATGTGTCGACTTCGATATCTCATATCCATGACCCGTGAGATATGGTCATCAGTCTGCACACATAATAGTCTCAATTGTATTATTATTGTCCTTATTAATAAAATACTTGACTACGGATATTTAAGAATAGGATTTCATTGTTCAATAGTGTCTCACGATCAAGTCATATACTTGATATTCTATTGAACTGAGATTTCTATTCTAAGGACGTTATTATGTTTAAACAAGTAACACAATAAACTGGAATGCCTCATATCATATATATATAAAATAGCAAGATACAAATGTAAGTCTAAAGAAATACATTGGCCTCTAGGGCTTACACCAACAATCTCCCACTAGCACTAGAGCCAATCAGGCATCAATCTAATGCCCATCGATCTAGTGTGACCTTCATGCTTCTGTTGAGCAAGAGGTTTCGTAAGTGGGTCGACAACGTTATCAAGTGTTGGTACTCTGCATATTTTCACATCTCCTCTATCGATGATCTCTCGAATGAGATGGAAGCGCCTAAGTATATGTTTGGATCGCTGATGAGATCTAGGTTCCTTGGCTTGTGCAATGGCCCCATTGTTATCACAATAGAGATCAATGGGGTCCACAATACTTGGAACCGTACCAAGTTCAGCAATGAACTTCCTGATCCAAACAGCCTCCTTTGCTGCATTGGAGGCGGCAATATACTCAGCCTCTGTAGTAGAATCGCAAGCTGTCTCCTGCTTTGAACTCTTCCAGCTCACACCCGCCATTCAGGCAGAACACATAACCGATTGCGATCTGGAATCATCCTTATCGGTCTGGAAGCTAGCATCGGTGTAACCTATTACATCAAGCTCTTCCTCGCCTCCATATACCAAGAACGAATCCTTAGTTCTTCTCAAGTACTTAAGGATGTTCTTGACAGAAGACCAGTTACTTTCACCGGGATCGATCGGTACTGCTGGGTTATGCTTAAAGCATACGATACATCTGGTCGAGTACATAACATGGCATACATGATAGATCCAATTGCGGATGCATATGGAATCTTACTCATGCGATCCCTATCCTCTTGAGTGGAAGGGGACTGTGCCTTTGATAGGCATATGCCATGTGACATAGGCAATAGTCCTTTCTTGGATTCATGCATGTTAAAGCGTCTCAACACTTTGTCTATGTATGTACTCTGACTTAGGCCAAGCAATTTCAGTGATCTATCCCTATAGATCCTGATCCCCAATACATAGGTAGCTTCACCCAAATCTTTCATAGAGAAGCAATTCCCTAACCATGTCTTTACATTTTGTAGTGTAGGGATGTCATTTCCAATGAGTAATATGTCATCTACATATAACACCAGAAAAACAACAATGCTCCCACTAACCTTCTTGTAGACACAAGGTTCATCTTCATTTTTGATGAATCCGTCATCGTCTTACAAAGATCATCAAAACGAAGGTTCCAACTTCTGGAAGCTTGCTTCAATCCATAGATTGACCGCTACAATTTACATACCTTTCGGGCATCCTCTGAAATGTCAAAGCCTTCAGGTTGTGTCATGTACACATCCTCAAGAAGCTTTCCATTAAGGAAGGCAGTTTTGACATCCATCTGCCATATCTCATAATCATGGTATGCAGCGATAGCAAGTAAGATCCGGACGGATTTAAGCATCGCAACAGGTGAAAAGGTCTCATCATAGTCGACACCATGAATTTGCTTGAAACCCTCAGCGACCAATCGCGCCTTAAAGGTGTGTACCTTACCATCCATGTCAGTTTTCTTTTTGAAAACCCACTTGCACCCTATAGGTTTTACCCCTTCAGGTGGCTCAACCAAGGTCCATACCTGGTTGGTGTACATGGAATCCATCTCAGATTTCATGGCCTCAAGCCACTTCTCAGATTCTGGGCCAGTGATGGCCTCTTGGTAGGTCACAGGCTCATCTTTATCCATGAGCAATACATCACCTTGTGGAGTCATGAGAAATCCATATCTCTCAGGCTGGTGACGTATCCTGTTAGACCTACGCTGGTCTTGTGCTACTGGAGCGGGTTGTTCCTCCACAGCATTCTGTGAAGGTTGCTCCTGTTCCACCAATGTTAGGTCACTACTCTGTGATTCTTGAATTTCTTCAAGTTCGATCTTCCTCCCACTGGTTCCTATGGAGATAAACTCCTTTTCTAGGAATACACCAGTCCGTGCGACAAACACTTTGCCTTCGGAAGGATTATAGAATTGGTATCCCTTGGTTTCTTTGGGATACCCCACAAAGAAGCATTTATCGGATTTGGGATCAAGCTTATTAGAAACTTGACGTTTTACATATGCTTCACAACCCCAAATCTTCATAAAAGACATGCTGGGTCGTCTACCAGTCCATATCTCATATGCTGTCTTTTCTACCGTTTTGGATGGAACACGGTTAAGTGTAAAAGCTGCTGTTAATAGAGCATGTCCCCAGAAAGAGTTTGGAAGGTTTGCATGACTCATCATAGACCGAACCATGTCCAACAAGGTTCGATTTCTCCTCTCAGAAACACCATTCCATTGTGGCGTTCCAGGTGGAGTGAGTTGAGATAAAATCCCACACTCTCTCAGATGATCATCAAACTCTAGGCTCAAATATTCACCACCTCGATCTGATCGAAGAGCTTTAATATTTTTACCAAGTTGGTTTTGTACCTCATTTTTGAATTCCTTGAACTTTTCAAAGGATTCCGATTTATGTTTCATAAGATACACAAATCCATATCTACTGAAATCATCAGTAAATGTGATGAAGTACTGAAAACCACCTCTAGCTAATGTGTTTAGGGGTCCGCATACATCGCTATGTATAAGACCCAAAAGATCGTTGGCTCTTTCACCTTTGCCGGTGAATGGAGCTTTAGTTATCTTTCCCAATAAACAAGACTCACATATCTCATATGATTCATAATCAAATGAGTCCAAGAGTCCATCTTTATGGAGCTTCAAATGCGCTTCTCATTTATATGGCCTAAACGACAATGCCAAAGATAAGACGGGTTCAACTCATTTGGTTTGAACCTCTTAGTATTTATGTTATAGATGGGCATTTCAAGATCAAGGACATAAAGTCCATTACTCATGTGTGCACTAGCATAGAAAATATCATCCAAATAAATAGAACAACTTTTGTTCTTTATTATAAAAGAAAAACCAATCTTGTCCAAACAAGAAACAGAAATGATATTCCTGCTAATTGCAGGCACAAAATAACAGTTCTCTAACTGAATAGTAAGCCCAGTGGGCAAAGTCAATACATGAGTCCCTACAGCTAAAGCAGCAACCTTTGCTCCATTTCCGACTCGTAGATCGACTTCGCCCTTTGTCAATGGCCTACTCCTGTCTAGGTCCTGCACATTTGTACAAATGTGAGAACCACATCCAGTATCTAATACCAATGATGCAGAAGTAGATAAATTGACTTCTATAACAAACATACCTGAAGCGGAAGTCTCACTTCCTTTCTTCTTCTTGATCTCTTCCAGGTATTTTGGGCAGTTCCTCTTTCAATGTCCGGTCCGACCACAGTGGAAGCAATTGCCTTCCTTAGCCACACCACCCACAGGCTTCAAGCCAGAAGTACTGGGCTTGATCTTGTTGATGGCCTTGCCCTTGCCCTTGCCCTTTTGTTTGTTCTTGGGCTTCTTGGGCTGCTGGTCGCGCTGTCGCGCACACGCCAAAAAGGAAGAGCGGGTTTAAAAGTATAGTATAGTGCGACAACTCGGATGTCGTCTCTAAGGACTCTGAGAATATTACTTTTCACAAAAATAAGTTTTGGGGGGGGGGGTTTGGATTGGAATGCAATTAAGAACAAACAAAACAGAGCAATCAAAAACAAAGCAGTTAAAAAGGGTTTATCAGTTATCAAACAACGATTAATCTCCATCGTCAAGGATTCCCAACTATCCCTGTTTAATGTAATCCCAAGCCCTAAGCAGGTTCTAATCCCCTTCCGGTTGTAATAGTAATTTACAAGCGAAACTACTACCACAGATACATGTCCTATTCCCGAATTAAGCAAACGGGATTAAGCCCTTCGTGAACTAAGCGAACACGAAATGTACACACGCAAAATTAAGCGGATGCGATTAATTATAGGAACATGATATCACCAGAGATAAATCAATACAATACAAGATACTCCTGAATTAAGCAAACAGAAATACAAAGTATGGTATTGAAAAGGGAAAAACAATTGAAATAGGGATTACATAACCTCAAGTATATAGGATCCTCAAACAAGAGATTAATCCTAGGACTGAGTGCTCCATCGCAATAACGAAATCCCAAAGAAAAAAATGTAGATCAGAAAGTGAGAGGAGCAAAAGTCTTTACCAAATATACAGAACAGCCTTTTATACTATTTCAGAATTGGAGGGCTCATGAGGCGAGCAAACATTCAGAGGCGAATTTCATGAAAGAGTCAGCAACCTTTGGCATTCTCGCGAGGCGAAGTGACTCTCGCGAGGCGAGGATATGAAGAGTTTTCTCCTTACGCCCGTTATGGCCATCAGGGCCTAACCGTGATGCTCTCTGACTTCCAGATTCGCGAGGCGCAGGTATACTCGCGAGGCGAGACGCTTCAGCTTCAATACTGCCACGGCCATAACCTTCAACACGGGCAAGCCGTGATCGTCTCTGACTTTTTCAGGTTTGCAAGGTTCGCGTGGCGAGACGTTCTTCGCGAGGCGACCCGGAGACTTAGCAATTTCTTGGAACAATCGGAGCTTCGGGTCGCGTGGCGACGTGTCCTTCGCGGGCGAGACCTCTGTTCTTTATTTTTCTAGCTTCTACTTACCTGAAAACAAGGAAGTAAGCATAAGTGTATTATTTTGACTTAAAACTAGCTAAAATAACTTAAAACTACTCTAGAGACTCAAAACCTTGCTTGAGGACAATCTAATCTAATTTGGGTGAAAATACAATATAATTTGCACAAAACCCTGGTCATACTAGCTATAAAACTAGATGAGCCAGGAGGCTTATCAAAATACCCCAAACTTAAACTTTGCTTGTCCCCAAGCAAACTAAGACTCAAAAAAACAAAAAGACTCGGGACACGGCAAGCTTAAAAGATTCAACCAACATTGCACACATTCAAGCAACTTCAAAAACAATTTTTTTCTTCATTGTTTCCCCTATTTCAAACAGAGCAATTCCCACATTCATTTATTCCAAACAATTGAGAGTTTCATCATGAAAACAATCGAAATCTAAGCAGAGAATCTAAGTCACACACAAGAGGGAGATCACCAAATCCAAACAACTGCCTTCCTCACAAGGGCATTATTTGTTCACTCGATCACTCGGTTTATGTCGGGCTAACAACTTGCACTCGGTTTCACTTTTCAAGTACACTTCCCAAAAATTTGCTTTTCATCTCAAAATGGTTCCCACGAGGAAAACATGCAAGCAACATCAGAAGGTCTTTATTGGGTTGTAATGGGGCCTGGCTAAAGGTAGGATATACAAAAGGAACTAAGCTGAAGACCCTAGGAACTAAGAGAGCATGAACTATATTTACACATAGAAATTCACTCAAGCTCCTTTCTTTATTTTTTTTCTACACATTTCTGGGTGGCTACAGCTCTTTTTATTTCTTTTTGGCATTTTTGTTTTTGTTTTTGTTTTTTTTTTTTTGTTTTTTTTTTTTTTTTTTTTTTTTTTTTTTGGTCCCAACAACATATTACACCATGTAGCCACCCCAAACTTAGTTTCTTGCACCCATTCTAAGATTACATGCTCTCCTAATCCTAAGATCGGGTTAACATGGTTTTCCAGATTTTTGGGCTTATAACATTAGGTTATCAAGAATTAACAGGCTAATAGGCTCAAAAGGGCTAACTAGGGAACATGCATTAGGAATTGGTTTATTCAGGCCAAGTAGTTATTTACAAAGAAACTGCCTAAATCATTTGCTACACACATATAATCATGCAAACCAAAAAGAGATTCAATCAAATCCAGGGAAGTGCAACTTGAAAGTGATTTTCACACATTTTAAAACATGTTGGAGGCTCAAAAACCTCACCTGGACATTCATGCAAATTGTTTGAAAGAGATACTATCCCTAATGTGTGCTTCCTATCACCCCAAACTTATCATTCATCATGCTATCATAACAAAATCCCAAAGTTCAGTTTTCAATTTCACATGGGAATCACAAAATTTTTTCAACATTTTTCAGCCTAGGGGGAATCATCACATATTAATCATGCAAGCAATCTGTGCAACATCAATCAAAATCTAACAAACTTGCCAACTAAAAACTCAACACACAAATGCTCCTGAGCTTCTCAAATTATTCAGGAACTCAACACACAAATGCTCCTGAGCTTCTCAAATTATTCAGGAGCTTTATTCAAAGAAAAGAAAAACTACAACTAGTTCCCTCCCCCACACTTAAAACAGGCATTGTCCCCAATGAACAACAACAGACTTTACAATCAGAGTGAGGGAAAGGAAAAGAAACTCCCTGATCAAGCATCAGTGTAGGTTGGAGCATCCAAAGATAGCTCCTCAACATTAGCATCCGCAGGGTCAGCAGCATCCACACCATGGAACGGCTTCAACCTTTGCCCGTTAACCTTGAAAGTCTTTTGTGTACCTGTACTTTGAATTTCCACTGCACCATAAGGAAACACATTAGTCACAACAAAAGGGCCATCCCATTTAGACCTAAGCTTCCCAGCCATCAATCTCAGGCGGGAATTAAACAATAAGACTTTCTGACCCACAAAAAATTCCTTCCTAACTATCATTCTATCATGAAATTTTTTTGTCTTTTCTTTATAAATCTTGGAGCTCTCATAGGCTTCGAGCCTAAGCTCCTCAAGTTGTTGCAACTGCAGCTTTCTTTCAACACCAGATTTATTCATATCCATATTACAACACTTTACTGCCCAGTATGCTCTATGCTCAACCTCCACCGGGAGGTGACATGCCTTGCCAAAAACTAGCCGGAAGGGGGACATCCCTATAGGTGTCTTAAAAGCAGTCCTCTGGGCCCACAGTGCGTCTTCCAGACGGCGGCTCCATTCCATTCCCCTGCTTTGTACCATCTTCTCTAGGATTTGCTTAATCTCCCTGTTGGATATTTCTGCCTGTCCATTGGTTTGGGGATGGTAAGCAGTAGACACTCTATGTACAACCCCATATTTTCTGAGTAAGGCCTCCAAGGTTCTGTTGCAAAAATGTGTGCCCTGGTCACTGATAATGGCCTTGGGTATGCCAAACCTGCAAAAGATGTTGGACCTAACAAATTTTGAAACAATCGAGCATCGTTAGTCCTAGTGGGGATTGCTTCCACCCACTTTGAAACATAATCTACAGCCAACAAAATATATACAAAACCAAAAGAAGGAGGGAAGGGACCCATGAAGTCCATCCCCACACATCAAAGACCTCACAATAAAGCATTGGCTGCTGGGGCATTTCACTCCCTACGAGTGATTGCCGGGCCTGTTATTTGACATTCTTTACAACTCTTATATACCTCATATGAATCCCTAAAAAGTGTGGGCCAAGAAACCCGGAGTCCAGGACTTTTCTTGCTGTCCTTTGAGGTCCAAAGTGTCCTCCAACCGGAGATGCATGTGAGAAATGCGGGATGGACTCTGTCTCATGCTCGGGTACACACCTCCGAATGACTTGGTCACTGCAAAACTTCCACAAATAGGGGGTCATCCCACACATAATACTTTGCATCGCTCTTCAGCTTGTGGAACTTCGTCTACTTGTACCTGCGGGGAACAACACCAAAGAACTAGAAAATTCACAATGTCGAGAAACCGGGGGTTACCCCATACATGTGTAACAATCTCTCATCGGGGAAATCATCTTGGATGGGAAATGTATCCTCATCCCTTGCTATCCTACTCAAATGATCTCGCTACCAGATTTTCAGCTCCCACTTTTATCCTTTATCTCCACATTGAATTCACGAAGCAAAAGCATCCACTGATCGGTCTTGGCTTAGCTTCGGCTTCTTCAACAGATATTTCAAAGTCTGCATGGTCTAAAAAAACAGTCACCCTAGAACCTAGCAAATAAGACCTAAACTTGTCAAGTGCAAATACAATAGCTAGCAGCTCTTTCTCAGTGGTGGTGTAATTTGCCTGAGCGGCATCTAGGGTCCTAGAAGCATAGTGAATTACATGGGCAACCTTGCCCACCCTTTGTGCCGAACTGCCCCCACAAAAAAATTTGAGGCATCACACATTAGTTCAAAAGGTAGTGTCGATCGGGGGCTGGATGACGGGGTAGAAGTCAACGCCTTCTTGGGATAGTCAAATGACTCTTTGCACTTTTCATCAAACTGAACAGGGCATCATTTTTCAAGAGATTTGTGATGGTAGTGCTATCTTGCTGAAGTCCTTTATAAAGCGCCTGTAGAAACCTGCATGTCCAAGAAAGGAACGTATCTCGCGTACGCAAGATGGGTAAGGCAATGAAGCAATTACATTTATTTTTGCAGGATCCACAGAAATACCCTCTTTGGAAATTACATGACCCAATACTATCCCCTGTTCTACCATGAAATGACATTTCTCATAATTCAGAATCAAATCAGTATCAATGCATCTCTGAAGAACTAGATCTAGACTATGTAAACAAGCATCAAAAGAGGAGCCATACACAGTAAAATCATCCATAAACACCTCTATGCAGTTTTCAATAAAATCAGAGAAAATACTAAGCATGCATCTTTGAAAGGTTCCAGGAGCATTACGGAGGCCAAATGGCATCCTCCTATAAGCAAACGTCATCAAGGGGCACGTGAAGGTGGTCTTTTCACGATCCTCGGGGGCAATATGAATCTGGAAATACCCGGAAAAGCCATCTAGAAAACAATAATGGGACCGACCAGCCAGCCGATCTAGCATCTCGATCTATGAACTAAGAAGGAAAATGATCCTTACGGGTGGCCTGGGTTCAACTTCCTATAGTCTATACAAACTCTCCGGCTATTCCGGACTCTAGTAGGCACAAGTTCATTATTCTCATTCCTAACTACTTTGTCAAACCAGATTTCTTTGGTACAACTTGAACCTGGACTTACCCAAGAACTATCGAAATGGGATAAATAATACCCTTTGTAGAAGCTTGGTCACCTCTTTCTTTACCACTTCCAAATCGAGTGGGTTAAGTCGCCTTTGGGCCTGTCCCCGATAGCTTAGCCCCATCCTCCAGTAAAATTCTGTGCATGCATCTGGAGGGGCTAATTCCTGGAATATCGGCCAATGTCCACCCAATGGCCTTCTTGTTCTTCCTCAGAACTTCTAAAAGCTTGTCTTCCTGATCAGAGTTGAGGCTGGAGGAAATGATGACTGGCAATGTTGCATCCCTCCCCAAGTAGGCATACTTTAAGTTCTCGGGGAAGTGGTTTGAGTTCCAAAGAAGGTGGCTGCTCAACAGATGGTGCATTGGGAGCAGCCATAGGGTCAAGGATTTCTGCTGAGTAAACAGCTTTACTCTCATTATCACTTTCACTATCATCCTCACCCTGCAATGTTAAATCCAAAAACTCAGAGCAAACAGAACATGGGTTAGTGTTAGTGCAGTTAGTACAAGTATATACATCATCAAAACCAGAAATAACAGGAAAATCAGAAATAAGGTCATCATGAGTGTCATCAATGAGCTAAGTCATCAACTCTAGGTGGAATACAGAGTGCTCCTCTACTGGGTGCTTCATAGCATCAAAAATCTTGAATTTGGCCACGATACCACCAAACTCCATCGACATCGTCCCATCATAAACATCAATCTTGGTCTTGGATGTCATCATGAATGGTCTCCCCAAGATTATGGGTGATCTACTGGACTGAGTCTCTCCTGCCATGTCTAAGATATAAAAGTCTGCAGGGAATATCAAATCATCAACTTGCACTAGGACATCCTCTACCATCCCCATGGGTCGGGCACTGGTCCTGTTAGCCAACTGGATGGTAAGACCTGTGTACTGCAATGGCCCCAGATCAAGGTTATTAAAGATGGAAGTAGGCATGACATTGATCGATGCTCCCAAGTCCAGCATACAGTTCTCAAACTTCTTATCCCCAATAGTGCATGGGATAGTGAAGGTGCACGGATCCTTGCATTTTTGTGGCAGTACTTGATTAGGGCCTATAGAAGCAACTCTCTCTATCTTTGACTGGATAAGTGCTGAGACATTCATTCCCAAGTCAACCCTCTCATTAGTCTTCATCTTCCTCTTGTTAGTGCATAGGTCCTTCAGAAATTTAGCATATCTGGGTACTTGCTTGATCACATCCAACAGTGGGATGTTAACAGCTACTTTTCGGAAAACATCAAGAATCTCCTTCTCTTTATTCTCACCACCCATCTTCAAATTTTTCTCAATTACGTGTGGGAATGGAATGGGTGGTCTATATACTCTCTCGGTTTCAACTTCAACCACCGGCTCGGGAGTAGCCTCATCGGTAGGCTCGGGAGTAGCCTTAACAGCTTTCTTCATCCTTTCCAGTGGCCTCAACAACCTTTCCGGATCTCGGAGAGATGACACTCACATTAGGGTTGGAGGCATTAGGATTTATCACTTGGCTGTGCGGGCAGCTGGTTTGTCCCTTGACCTTGTTGAATATTATTCATGGATGTAGCCAACTGTCCAATCTGAGTCCGCAATGCCTGAATACTCGCATCCGTTCTCTGCTGAAATCGTACACTAGATGCAGCCATTTGCTTCACCAAGTCTTCTAATGATGGTCCGAGAAGGTGCGAAGTGGTCACCGGAGGATGATTCCGAGGTGCCATCGGTTGTTGTTGGGAAGAATTCCCATATCGCAGATTAGGGTGATTTCTCCGGCTAGGATGGTACCTATTAGTAGAGAGGTGCGGGAATGCTGTCCGATTACTGATCGCCTCCTTGATTATAGGGGTTCACCGCATAAGCCCGAGGTACTTCACCGACAAACTCTTCTCTCTGGATCGGGCATGGATCAAATGGATGCTCGGTGCATTGCACATGCTACATAACTTTGCCGGGCTGAACCTTGTCTATTGCCAATTGTCTCACAAATGAAGTCAGCTCATCCAATCTATTCTCAAGGGCAGCCTGGTTAGAAGATGAACTATGAATCTCATGCACGCCTCTTGGCTCAATCGAATTTCTTCTTGTAGAGAACTGTTGGGAATTCAACGACATGTTCTCAATAAGTTGCTTAGCAAAGCAGCTGGGGTCTTATCAACTAATGCTCCCCCACTAGCGACATCCAACGATTCCTATCCATAGGCAACAATCCTTCATAAAAGTATTGGACCAGGAGTTGTTCAGAAAATTTGATGTCGGGGCAGCTAGAGACCAAATGTTTGAACCTTTCCCAAGATTCAGCTAGTGACTCGTTCCCTTGCATTAAGCCACATATCTCTTTCCTTATTTAAGCAGCTCTTGAAGCAGGAAAATACCTTTCTAGAAACAACATCTTCAGATCATTCCAAGTGGTTATGGAGTTAGTCTCAAGGTACAAAAGCCAATCCTTTGCGGCTCCTTGGAGTGAAAATGGAAAAGCCTTGACTTAATACTCTCCTCGGTGACTCCCTCTGCTCTCGAGGTTGTGGAGCATACAACTTGGAATTCTTTTAAGTGCTTGTGAGGATCCTCACCTGCAAGACCATTAAACTTGGGCAAAAGGTGAATAAAACCAGATTTTTAGTTCAAAAGGGGTGTCGGCACCGGGGATAAGAAATACATAATCCATTATAGTTGACATCAGGGGCAGCAAGCTGCCTTAATGTCCTCTGGTCTCCCATGTTTTCAAAAGCAGTTTTAAAATTGGAATTACTACTAGTGCTAGCCCGAAATTCCCTACGGAGTGTGTGCAATGTTCTTTCAATTTCCGGGTCAAAATCACACAGTTCAGGGCAATGAGACCTAGTAGCCAGACCAATTCAAAACAAAACAGAAAATAAAAGAAATAAAAGAAAATAAAATAAAAACAAATTAAGAAAAATAACAACTCAGAGTCCCCGGCAACGGCGCCAATTTTTGGTCGCGCTGTCGCGCACACGCCAAAAAGGAAGAGCGGGTTTAAAAGTATAGTATAGTGCGACAACTCGGATGTCGTCTCTAAGGACTCTGAGAATATTACTTTTCACAAAAATAAGTTTTGGGGGGGGGGTTTGGATTGGAATGCAATTAAGAACAAACAAAACAGAGCAATCAAAAACAAAGCAGTTAAAAAGGGTTTATCAGTTATCAAACAACGATTAATCTACTGTCAAGGATTCCCAACTATCCCTGGTTAATGTAATCCCAAGCCCTAAGCAGGTTCTAATCCCCTTCCGGTTGTAATAGTAATTTACAAGCGAAACTACTACCACAGATACATGTCCTATTCCCGAATTAAGCAAACGGGATTAAGCCCTTCGTGAACTAAGCGAACACGAAATGTACACACGCAAATTAAGCAGATGCGATTAATTATAGGAACATGATATCACCAGAGATAAATCAATACAATACAAGTATACTCCTCGAATTAAGCAAACAGAAATACAAAGTATGGTATTGAAAAGGGAAAACAATTGAAATAGGGATTACATAACCTCAAGTATATAGGATCCTCAAACAAGAGATTAATCCTAGGACTTAGTGCTCCATAGCAATAACGAAATCACAAAGAAAAAAATGTATATCAGAAAAGTGAGATGAGCAAAAGTCTTTACAAAATATTGAGCAACAGCCTTTTATACTATTTCAGAATTGAGAGGGCTCGCGAGGCGAGCAAACATTCGCGAGGCGAATTTCATGAAGAGTCAGCAACCTTTGGCATTCTCGCGAGGCGAAGTGACTCTCGCGAGGCGAGGATATGAAGAGTTTTCTCCTTACGCCCGTTATGGCCATCGGGGCCTAACCGTGATGCTCTCGACTTCCAGTTCGCGAGGCGAAGGAATACTCGCGAGGCGAGACGCTTGAGCTTCAAAATCGCCACGGCCATAACCTTCAACACGGCAAGCCGTGATCGTCTCTGACTTTTTCAGGTTTGCAAGGTTCGCGTGGCGAGACCTTCTTCGTGAGGCGACCCGGAGACTTAGCAATTTCTTGGACACGATCGAGCTTGGGTCGCGTGGCGAGCGTGTCTCTCGCGGGCGAGACCTCTGTTCTTTATTTTTCTAGCTTCTACTTACCTGAAAACAAGGAAGTAAGCATAAGTGTATTATTTTGACTTAAAACTAGCTAAAATAACTTAAAACTACTCTAGAGACTCAAAACCTTGCTTGAGGACAATCTAATCTAATTTGGGTGAAAATACAATATAATTTGCACAAAACCCTGGTCATACTAGCTATAAAACTAGATGAGCCAGAGGCTTATCAGCTGCTTCTTGCTATTTCCAGCCTGGACCATCAAAATGGCCTTCCCCTTTCCTTTGTTAATATTTTGTTCAGCAGTTCTTAACATGCTCAACAATTCTGGCAAAGGTTTGTCAAGATCATTCATATTGAAGTTCATGACAAACTGACTATAGCTCTCAGGCAACGATTGCAGAACCAAGTCGGTGGCCAACTCTTGGCCTAAAGGAAATCCCAGTCTCTCGAGATTCTCAATGTACCCGATCATCCGGAGTACATGAGGACTCACAGGCTCCCTTCGCCAATTTACACTGGAAAAGGGCTCGGAAACTTGAACCGCTCATGCCTTGCTTGCTCTTGGTAGAGCAGCTTGAGGTGCACGATCATATCATAAGCCTCCATGGTCTCATGTTGCTTTTGCAGCTCGAGAGGTCATGGTAGCAAGCATAAGACAGCCGAGCGTCTAAGGCGTCATCCTGATGCTTCTTATAAGCATCTCTCGACATCCCTAGGAGCGATTGAAGCGGTGGCTCCTCGGGAATAGGCTCCTCAAGAACATACAGCTTTTACTCATGTTTGAGGACAATCCTCAAGTTTCTGTACCAGTCCGGGAAAATTGCGTTCCGGATAGTTTGTCCTTCTCGGGACGGATCGCAATGACAGTTACTTGATGTGTTTGATGCCATGGTAATCTACGAGAGATAAATATGCAAAATATAAGTATCATGCCATGAATTTATTTAATTAGGTCTTTAATTAAATACGCCTCCCACTATTTTACTCAAAACAATGACCCTCATCATTGATTCGGAAAATCCCGTTGGAAGATTTTCTAGTGGGCCAAGATCCATATTTCACCTAGCTTTAAGTCGACTTTGGCTGATCACTTAAAAATCGGTTATTTAGGTAGGAAACACTTTCCGATTGCATCTCATGCAACTCTTGGACAGTTGGGTGAATAACTCTTATTCTAATCCATCACATGGACTAAAGCCCAACTTATGAGCCTCTAAGCCTTTCAATCCTATTGAAGTTGGCTTAGTTAATTCTTACCCTATGGATATCATATGAACATTACATTTGTCCCTTCGCGCCTTTCTATCATAGATAAAGGTACCCGCTTTGGCGGACCCACACTTAATCGATAATAGTCTTGACGAGTGCCATGCATCGGAAGGCCTTTAAATGTGACTTAATATTTCCTTTTGAGGGATTTTATTAAAATTTGATCTCATCATTTGTTAAACTCTTTAACTTATTATTTACATATATGCATCTCATACATATATTAGTTAAACTCTTTTAACATACTATATACATACATGCATCTCATACATATATAAGGCAAATAAATGTGATATGGTTATGGCCCCTAACGAATTGATTCTCCCAAGCCAATGAGAGAATCTAAACTAAAACCTAGGAGCGTCCAAGCTTCTCCAAGCAAGATCTCCCACGTGATAGCGTCTTCTTGTCTTCATCATTACATTACATAAACAGAAACCTCATTTTACATATGAGGGGAGTGAGATGAGAAAAGAAGATACATATGGAATATAAGAGAAAGGCACGGCACGCAGGCCGTATTTCAAAATATAAACCAAAAGGTAAAAGGACTAAGGCCATAACCATTCACCATACATCACCAAATAAATAGTAACAACCAATAATAATACACAATTATTATTATTATTAATTTCATTAATTAGAGATTTCAAAATCTGAATTTTGAAAACGTAACATATATATAACAAATCACATTTATTATAATTGATGTTATTATAAATCACATTTATTACAATTGTTGTTACTAGAAATCACATTTATTGTAATTGATATAAATCACATTTATATAAATCACATTTATTGTAACAAATCACATTTATTGTAATTGATATAAATCACATTTATATAAATCACATTTATTGTAACAAATCACATTTATTGTAATTGATATAAATCACATTTACATAAATCACATTTATTGTAACATAAATCACATTTATTGTAATTGATATAATTGTTAAATGGTGACATAAAATTTTCAAAATTTGAATTTCGAGATTACACACTACGCAGAGGTAGCACGGGGTTCCCGCTGCCCGGTCAGCGGGCGGGGGTCAAGGGGAGGGCTAGGGCGTCAACCTTGGTGGCTAGGGCGTCAACCTTTCAACCCTAAAACCGCAAGGCCCGTGAACACTTCACGTTGCAAGGAACGGCGGCTACGGTTTCAACACTTGGAACCTCAGCCGCAACAACATGAACTTTTCATGTCTGAAACCCCTTAACGCCGCCAACACAGAACTGAAAACAATCATGTTTAACATCAACATTTGACGCCATCGCAGAACATAATAAGGATTCAGAACCAACGTACATATCACATACATACACAAACATGCAATAGATGTATATATCATATACATACGAAAATCACAGAAACAAGGTTTCGCAAACCAGATGCAAACGATTTTCAAAAACAATTTTCAGAAAACCGATTCACATTATAAACATGTTATCATACATAACAGATAAACCACGTAACAGAATCATGGTTTCGCAAGCGGCTCTGATACCACTGTTGGGAATTTGCGTATAAAACAAAATAAAATGCAGCGGAAAAATTCCCATCGAAGGATCCATGCGAATGGTCATGATTCATGATTAGAAAGTTTACCTCTTGAAGTGATGGCTGTTGGTTGAAATTCGTCTATCACGAACACCGCACGAACGGTTTCTCCAGAGGTATCCACACGAGCGGACTCCGTGAACGTGCAACGTCACGAACCTGAAGCGTCTCTGTCTTACAGTGCTAGCTTCAAAACCGAGACTTACTGTTCACTCTTACTCCTTTTGTGCGGCTAGGTTATCAACCTCCTGTGCACAACAACTTAAGTGTTCTACTTATAGTAGCGCCTCCTTAAGTGAGTTAGTGAGCAGCACTTGACCTAAGCCCATGTACTATGCGCTAGGCCCAATAGGAAAGTCCAACTCTCCTTTTAATGCTTCTTTTAATCCGCTCTTATATGTGTGACCCTATAGGTTCCCAAAACGTTAGTAGTAACATTAAATCCCATTTAATATTACAAACAGTGAGCGGTATCTAGCAATACATCACTGCTACCTAAGTAGTGAGAAAGTCAGTGATTTGACGAAACCTTTCTGTGACAAATATTCATGTGCATTATTATCCCTTTGTCCATATATCTATATTGAACACAAGTCATAGAATGTGTCACCCTTGTATAGTTCAATATCATGTTCCCTGATACCCGAGTAGACTTAACAACAAATTAGGTCAATATCTCATATTGACTCATTTCAAAGATGGCCATGCGTTTTACTGATCTCACTCTATCGGGGGACCCACAGATATTACTCCCTGTCATGTAGGAGGGACAAATTCCATCTAGGTCACTCACATCCTCTCTGCATGGCTCGTGGTATGCCCAATGACCGTCTTCATAATCATCCTATTACGGATGACGTTTGACGATATTAAAGCACACGACTCCTCGTAGGGATCGTAGTGATTTCAGGTCGAAGGATTGTATGCACCATTGTCACTATGAGAACTACTTATGACACTCACATAACGCTCCATGTAGTGTTCTCATGGTGGGTCAATCCAATGACATCATTACTCTAATGTGTACCTATGTGTCGACTCGATATCTCATATCCATGACCCGTGAGATATGGTCATCGATCCGCACACATAATAGTCTCAATTGTATTATTATTGTCCTTATTAATAAAATACTTGACTACGGATATTTAAGGATAGGATTTCATTGTTCAATAGTGTCTCACGATCAAGTCATATACTTGATATTCTATTGAACCGAGATTTCTATTCTAAGGGCGTTATTATGTTTAAACAAGTAACACAATAAACTGGAATGCCTCATATCATATATATATAAAA
>JAUPTC010000831.1:0-34956 GCA_030762895.1 Sophora flavescens | reverse complement strand
CTTGAATTTTGTTTTAACCTTGTATGAGTTTGGATTCTTAAATAATTTTAGATTTATCTAACTCTCATTCCCATCTAATTAAAATATCTAGTTTTTATTCACGAAAAATAGGATGTTATAAGATCACTATGATAAAGTCCATCCTTGATCAGAAATTCAATATCAAGTATTTTCTAGGTTTTGATATTGCTAGATCTAAATCTGGTATAGCCCTATATCAAAGAGAATACACTCTTGATATCTTCCAAGAAACTGGTTTGTTGGCATCCAAGCCTTGCTCAACTCCAGTGGATCCAAACCAGAAAATTGGCAAGCATACTGGAACACTATTGTCTGGTCCTTATGAGTATAGGAGGCTCATAGGTAGACTCCTATACCTGACCCATACAAGAGCAGATATATACGATGCTGTTAGCAACCTGAGTCAATTTCTCTCAGCACCAACAAATGTGCATCACCATGTTGCATTAAGGGTCATTCGATTCGTAAAACAATCCACTGGACTAGGTCTATTCTTTGCCAAAGAATCTGACTTAGCTCTGAAGGGATTTACTGACTTAAATTGGGGAGCATGCCCAGATACTAGACGATCAGTGATTGGCTTTTGCTTTTTCCTTGGCAATTCTCCAATCTCCTTGAAAAGCAAGAAGCAATCAATCATGTCCAGGTCATCTGCTAAAGCAGGATACCCAGCATTGGCCCAAGCAACTTGTGAGGCACAATGGTTGATATTTTTGTTACAAGACTTACAAGTTGCTCATCACAAACCAGTGGTCCTCCATTGTGATAATCAATCCGTACTCCACATAGCAACCATCCCAGTTTTTCACGAGCAGATGGAACACATTGAACTAGATTGTCACACTGTTCGGGACAAGGTTCAAGAAGGAATCCTTCATTTGCTTCCAATTGCCACCTCTGATCATGTTGCAGATGTCCTAACTATACATCTACAACTAGGTCCTTTCAACAAGTTACAAGCCAAGCTTGGAATGCTCAACATTCACCTTCCAACTTGTGGTGGGGAGGTTGAACTACACCGAAAATGAATCGACCATAAAATAGGCTAGGTTCATTACTGTCAAGTTTGTTGAAGTTGGTTATAGGTAGTTAGTGACAGTTGTCACATTGTTGTACATAGCTTAGCTTAGCTCATTCTTACATTGTTTGTACATAGCTACTATATAAGCTACTGTGAATAGAGAATTAATTTAAATTTGAGAAAGAGAAATCCCGGTTGTATTTTGTCAAGAGTCGGTGTTTTAAAACCGGTCCAACCGGACCCGGTTCAACCCGCTTGGACCGTCGTCCGGACCCTCTCTCCGGTCTGGTCGAACCACATAACCGAAAAGAGGTTCAACTACTAAAAACCACAAAAAACCGGTGGAACCAAGGCTAAAACAGAAAAATCGGCCGGTTCATTAAAAAAATTCAAAAAATTAAAAAATTTTTTAAATAAATAAAGGCTAGAGCATCATAAATTGAATGACGTACTCCAATTTGTGCTTGTTTAAGTATTGAATAATTTGGACTTAATATGAAAATTAGAACTTGGATTGAAATTATACTTGTTATTTGATCTATTTATTAACGTGTGTGTGTGTGTCTATATATATAGACACACACACACACATTCCGGTTCAACCAACGGTTAAACCGGTTGAATCGGTTGGACCTTGAACCACTCTCATTTTCGGTTCTCCGGTTCAACCTATTTTTAAAACATTGTCGAGAGTGTGAATCCTTTTCTTTCTCAACTCTATTGTTCATTCTTTGCTATTGCTTTTGTTCCTTATGGAATCCATGGTGAATTTTGAAAAGTGTATAGCACTTTGGCTATCACATTATATTGTTATACTGTCTTGAGCTATTCCAAGTTCACCAATAATTCCTCGGAACCACATAGCTTCCTTGACTGCCTCTGCAAGAGCTATGTATTCTGCCTGTGTTGTAGACAAGGCTACTACAGATTGAAGAACTAATTTCCAGCTCACAACAGTTCCATATAAAGTGAACACATATCCTGTTAAGGATTTCGTTGTGTCTATGTTCCCTGCATAATCTGAGTCCACATAGCCTTTTACTGCTTCTTCTCCTTGTTATTTCCTTTTGAACTTTAAACCATTTGCTAAGGTTCCATTCAGGTATCTAAGAGTCCACTTTAAAGCTCTCCAGTGAGGCTGTCCAGGATCTGCCATGAACCTGCTAATGACACTTACTGCATGTGCCAAGTCAGCTCTACTACATACCATGTCATACATTATGCTGCCAACTCCACTTGCATAAGGAACTGATGCCATTTCTGCTCTTTCTTCTTCAGACTGAGGACCTTGCTGTACTGAGAGTTTATCATGCTGTCCAAGAGGTGTGATAACTGGTTTAGCTTCATGCATTCTAAACCTTCCGACTACATTCTTCATGTAGCCTTATTGTGTTAGGAACAATTCCCCTCTTGATCTGTTTCTGAGAATGTCCATTCCCAAAATCCTCTTAGCTTCACCCAGGTTTTTCATTTCAAATTCTATATTCAATCTTGCTTTAAGATTTTCCAATTCATCATCACTTGAGCATGCTATCAATATGTCATCAACATAGAGAAGTAAGTATAAAATGAGTTCACCATGCTTTCTTAATGTGTAAACACAGCTATCATATCCGCACCTTTGAAAGCTTAGTTTCATCAAGAAGTCATCAAACCTTTTATACCATTGTCTAGGACTTTGTTTAAGACCATATAAAGATTTTTTAAGAAGACAAACTTTGTTTCTGTCTTCCACAAAGCCCTCTGGTTGATGCATATAGATAGTTTCCTCAAGGTCACCATGAAGAAATGTTGTTTTTACATCTAATTGTTCTAAATTTAAATCAAATTGAGTTACTATGCTAGGAAGGATTCTAATGGAACAGTGCTTCACAACTGGTGAGAAAATTTTATGAAAGTCCACTCCCTCAACTTGTGTGAACCCTTTGGCCACAAGTCTAGCTTTAAATCTTGCCTTCTCAACACCTGGGACTCCCTCCTTTCTCTTATAGATCCACTTACAACTAATAATTTTCTAATTTTTAGGTGGATCTACAAGTATCTAGGTTCTGTTCATTTCCAATGATCTCATTTATTTAGTCATTGGTTCAGTGCTGCTCAAGGCCTCCTTGTAGCTACTTGGTTCAGTTTCTTGGAGTTCATCTGCTACTGTGAGAGCATAATAGATTAGGTCAGCATAGCCAAATCTCTTGGGTGGGACAATGACTCTTCTTTCTCTATCTATGACAAGTTTGTAGTCATTTTCTGCATGTTGAGTGGAATGGTCATCAACTGCTTCATTTGGCTGGACTGCTTCATCACTTCTCTGATTAGGTAGCAGCTCCACCTCAATTTGTGTATCATCAGTAATCTTGACTTTCTGATTTTGAGTTTTATCTCTACTAGCCATTCTTGATTCATCAAATATAACATCTCTGTTGATTAAGCATTTAGGCTCTCCTGGGTCCATCCTCCAAAGTTTATAACCTTTGATGCCATGAGGATAGCCAATAAAGGCACATCTGATAGCTCTGGCTTCAAGTTTGTCTTGTTTTGTATGAGAAAAAGCTAATGCTCCAAAAACTCTGACTTTTGAATAATCTGCAGGCTTGTCACTCCAATGTTCTATTGGTGTCTTAAAGCCTACTGTTGAGGCACAATGGTTGTGATAACTGGTTTAGCTTCATGCATTCTAAACCTTCGGACTATATTCTTCATGTAGCCTTCTTGTGTTAGGAACAATTCCCCTCTTGATTTGTTTCTAATAATGTCCATTCCCAAAAATCCTCTTAGCTTCACCCAGGTTTTTCATTTCAAATTCTGTATTCAATCTTGCTTTAAGATTGTCCAATTCTTTATCAATTGAGCATGCTATCAATATGCCATCAACATAGAGAAGTAAGTATAAGATGAGTTCACCATGCTTTCTTAATGTGTAAACACAGCTATCGTAGCTGCACCTTTGAAAGCTTAGTTTCATCAAGAAGTCATCAAACCTTTTATACCATTGTCTACGACTTTGTTTAAGACCATATAAAGATTTTTTAAGAAGACAAACTTTGTTTGTCTTCCACAAAGCCCTCCGGTTGATGCATATAGATAGTTTCCTCAAGGTCACCATGAAGAAATGTTGTTTTTACATCTAATTGTTCTAAATTTAAATCAAACCGAGTTACTATGCTAGGAAGGATTCTAATGGAACAGTGCTTCACAACTGGTGAGAAAATTTTATATCTAACTTCGAGCATATGATAGGGTGGATATTCTTCAACCCTTCCTATAAGGTGGGGAGGATAAACACTTTAATGCTATAACTAGATAATATTAATAATATATTTTTATTTATCGAAAAAAAAGCAGTATGATCTTTATCAACTCAGAACACTTTGGTAACCCAAGTTTTCTTTCTTTTTCTTTCAACAACAAAGTTAACAATATAATGAACTGAATTAACCAAATATTTACACTTGATTAACCAAGGTGTCCCAACCGGGTGTCCAATACGGGTGTGCAAATAACACAGCTGTTCAAAAAACATAAATTGCGATATCATTTACTCCACAGAGTGCGAGTTAATTAATTTACGTGCACTTTAAGATCAATCACACCATTTTCCATGCAACATGCTGTAAGAAAATACTGACCAAATTGTGTCGTGCTATAAATCATTGCCTTAAAAGTGATTTTTGGAAGTTCTCCAGTGCAATCTAAATATTCAGTCACTTCTCAGCACAACCGGATCATGGATTTGTGCACTCAAAAGGTAAGAACAGTCATTTGTGTAAACTCGATCTATGCATCAACTTATTATTTTCTTCACCTTTGATCTAGGATATACTGAAGTCTTTGGGAATCTAAATTTTCTTGCGGTTGGAGCTTTTATGACCCAAAATGAATGATATTTACATTGTACATTAATAATTTTTTTTTTTTAACTTTGTAAGGTTTGAAAAGTTACAACTTGCAAGCAAAGCCATTTGAGAAATCAACTACCAATGTGATAAATGATAATATTAAACCAAGTTAAAGCTGATTGCCTTTGTTTGAACATTAAATAAAAGGAAAATTATAAGAATTCAAACGTGAATTTACGAGAATTGAAATATGCTTTTGTAGTAGGGATTTTAATTTATAACATGTGCAACTTTGTATATATTAAGGAATCATAAAATAGAAATATTATATTGGAAAAAGTAGCTTATAATTATGATTGCTATTGTTTCCACTATTTTAAAATTTTTCGTTAAAAAATTTAATTTTATTGATTTTTCGGGTTCGATTTTCATAAGAAATACAATCGTTTTACACTGTCGGGGAGAGGAATTGAACTGGAACGAAACAAAGGGAAGTCAATGAATTTATTTTCATCAGATTTTGGAGTGTTTGGTGAGAAAAATCTGATTTTAATAGTAAATCATTATTACAAGATATCATTATTTTCATAATAAATAATTATATTTCAAAATTCCATTAAAAATTTGCAATTAAAAAAAAAATTGTGTTCTCTCCCATTTTCCAGTCAGGCGCCCCTCCCCTCCTCTTTGTAAGACTCACTTATTTTCTCATTCACCACTTTTCTCTCATCAACTCAACAACACTTCTACTACACTCACTTTCTCTTCATTTCTCTCAAACTCACTCATACATTCACTTTGCTCACTCATCATCTTCCTCCATTGATAACCTTGTGAAGCTTCAAGACCTCAATCATCTTCAACTTCCCATTATCACAAGGGTATACTTCTTTCACTCTAATCTTTATTCTCTCAAATTCCAGCTCATTCTCAACATGCATGCCATTTAATCAAGTTGCATGTTTATGATTTCTAACTAAAAATTTTAAGAAAATATTTAGAAAAACCTTTTTGACATGAAACCAATTTTTATAAAGTCCTACTCATCTCTACTCTCATCTTATTGGTTTGCATGTGCTGAAAAACTCCTCCAACCCCATTTTCAATAGGGTGGCCGAAGCCCTATGTGTAGAAAATAGGTGTTTTTGGTTCAAGTCCCACATGCATGTCCATTCCTTTAAGTTTTCCTTTATCCATGTTGATAAATACCCTTCTAAAGTTTAGATCCATCATGAAGGACTCATCTTGGAGCTTAAGGGAGCAAGCTTGCAGTTTTTCCAAGTTAAAAGCCAAGATGGTTTAGGATTTTCAAGAGGTAATGGGGAGATCCTGTCTAAAATCTTTGTTTAAACTATTATTTGATAATAATAGTTTCTTTTTTTGGTTGATATATGTATTACATGTATGTTTTAGAGGATCTAGGGTCGTTGCATGTTGGTTTTGTGGCTGTGAATGATGCTAGAGTGAAGATAATAACTTGATGTGGATGAACATATGTAAAATATAAATCGACAAAGATGACATAAACTTATTCGTAAGCCCATAACTTTTTATACAAAACATGTTTCTGGAATCTAAATACGTATTTGAAAATAATACTTATGGGGCTTTAATTGGATATGTAATATGTAAGTATTCGGATAAGATTTACCATATCAAACCACCTCTCAAAGTAGAATAAAATTCTGACTGCGAAAAATAAGAACATAGTTGGTTGCATGAGGATTTTAAATATGATTTTGAAAGTTAAAAACTTTTATAAAATTTTATGGATTATTACTAAAGTATACTAAAGTTTTGTTGAAGTTTTAAAATTTTTACATATTTATATAAAGAGAAACAATTTCATAAAGTTATATGTTGGTGAACTTGGATTTCCGGAAAATCTGTACAATCGGAGGCAGTGCATTATTTTTAATAAATTAATGCCTTAGATTTTTCATATGGAACCAACTGTAATGTGTTTATATGTGAGTTGGGTACCTTGAATTAAATTTTCAAGAATTTTAAAGGTCATTGGGTGGTCATTCATATTTTAAACCCCTTCACTGTTATGAAATTACTTTTATAAAAGAGTTCATCATAATTTTGAGTGAAAAAATATGATTTTAAAAATGATATTTTTAACATGATCAAGTAAAGATTTTGGTATAAAATGGACTATAAACAAGTGTTAATATAAAGATATAAAAATATGGGATTAAAGTATATATATATATATATATATATATATATATATATATATATATATATATATATATATATATATATATATATATATAGTCTTGGACAAAATGTAATCCAAGAAATTGTAAAAGATTTGGACCATCTCTAGCATCATTGTTTTTATCCATGGCCAAAACCTACACTTAGAATGATAAGATTACTTTGTTGATTTAATTTAAGTCATTCGCTTAATTCTTAGACTTGTGACACGTTGTGAGCAAAGGAAGTTCGCTCTAGGCAACACGGAAACGAAGATCTTGTATACTCGTCAAATCAGGTAAGGGGAGAAAGCCTGAAGGATAATTATGTTATGATGACTATATGCCATGTGTGTTTGTTTTGATGTGTTTGATTGATGATGTTATTGTTGTGGCTGTTTTGGTTGAATTTGAGATTCAAAATGTGTTGATAATTTATGAAAAATATGAATGTGATGTATATATGTTGAAGTTGTTGTATATATGGTGATGATTTATGAGAAATATGAATCTTGCTCATATAAGTTGAAACTGTTGTATATGTGTTGTGATTGTTGTATGGAAAGCCTGACCTTTGGTTAGAGCTCCATTAAATCCTTAAGATAAAAGTCTTAAGAAAAACTATATGAAGAACAATGTAAATAAATATTTATTTTGAAGAAATGTTTTGGAAGAAGGAAAAGTGAGTTATACTTTCAAAACTTTATCAGAATATTTGAAATAAAATAGAACTTTCATGAAGGAAATTTACTTGAAAAATTAAGTGACTTTACACTAAGAAAAATCAAACTTTGAAAAGACTTATGGTAAGAAACTCTGAAGAAAAAAAGAACAAATTTATTTTGAAGTTTTGAAAAGATTTCCTTTAGTAACGTTTTAATGAAAGAGAAAATTTTTAGAATTCAAAACAATTTTATAAAGTAAAATTATTTAAGTTGAAATATTTTATTTTGAAGAAAAACATAATTTTGAGAATACTTGTAGTTAAGTACCATAGAAAATGGGATTTTAGTTTCCAATGTTCTTAGAAAGAGTTTTTCTTCAAAAAGTTTTACTATATCTTTGAAAGGAAATAAACTTTTCCAAAACAAAGGAGATTTTTAAAAAACGAAATGGAGTTCCTAAAGTTTAAAGTTTTAAAAATGAATTTCAAAAGAAAATGTTGTTGAAAAGAATTCATTTATGTAAAAATATCCGGTAACTTGGATGAGTTACGTACGGAAGTTTTGGTTTTGTATTTGTCTTTCACTGAACAAAAAAAAACGTTGAAAAGTGAAGCTAGTAACCAAGACGTCGGGATACTAGAGTTAAATCATGTGGATCCATGATCCCTATCATAACGCTGTGAACTGTGTGTCCTATATATAAAGTTGTGGACTGTGTGTCCTATATACGTTGTTCTGGACTGTGTGTCCTATACACGTTGTTCTGGACCTTGTGTCCTAGATTCGTTGTTGTGGACTGTGTGTCCTACATACGTTGTGATAAAACGTGGTGAAAGTAGTAAAAAGGTGAAAGTTGTTTTCTATGACCACAAAGTCTAAGACTCACGCGGGTCTAGGACTCGTTTGTGATTGGATACTCGGACTAAGACGTCCTGTGTTGACAATGAAAGTTTTAAAACGTTTAAAATTTATGGATGGTCGTGGAGCCATGAGCCTCGTTAAGGAAAGAATGAAGCACAAAGAAAAGTTGCGAAAATAAAATGATTTTTTTTAGATGCATTTGGCAGACGTGCCTAAAAGTTTTGTGTGAATGCCTTGAAGGGAAATGTATCTTATGCGACGGTGTATCATTGGTGCCTTGATGGACCATGATTTCCATTAGCCTTGTTCACTCGTGCGCTTGTGTAGAACGGTGTGCTCTGGAACCCACATGCGTTGATTATCGTGCCTTGAGTTGGGCCGATTCTTTGTGGGAATTAAGTTGAGCCATTTACATGTGTTGGCTATTTGTTCCCGAGTGGCAATTGAGCCCCGATCAACTCATTGTTTTTCAAAAACTGCATGGAGTTAGGGTCTCCGAAGACTAGGACAGAATGCTGGAATATAGAAGTGCCATGTTTTCATAAACGACGACGATTTTATATTTATATGATTATTTGTGTGCATTTATATGTTTATTATGAATATGTATCTATATCTGTTGCTCTGTATTTGGACATGTAGTCATCATAATTCATCCATATATTGGTATCTCACCTTTACAATATATCAGGTTTTTCCATGGTCTTTTGCTACAATACGAGGGTAAGTGGTGCCGAGAAGTTCCTAACCTCACTTAAGGATATTACTCCCGATCGTTGAAGAGGTTGGTGAAAATTCTATGGTGAGAAAAATGGAATTCTTCCCAGTAGTTGTCTTTTAGTACGACCCGACTTGGATGTTTCCTTTGTGACGGATGTTTTAAAAGAAGTTATTATAGGTGGTCTTGAAAAGCCTTGTAATGATTTTATAAATTTTAGTACAAAAGATTATTCCAAGAAAGTTCATATGTTTTGAAGTGTTTTGGATTTATAAATAAATCTAGTTGTTCTGGATTATTAAACTTGGTATGATTATATTGTTTGTGTTGTGTGCCCTATTTTAAGTACTCTGCAAAACTTTTACCCTCATATTTTCAGACTTATGAAAATTATAGAAGTTTTTACGAAATCAACCAATAATCCTTCTTTTTAATTTATTTCCGCATGTGATTAGGATGTAATGTCCAAGGGGGTTTTACACTTTCCCTAAATGATTATCCAAAAAAAAAAAAACTCTTTCCCTAAATCACTCCGTTACAAATTTATGTATAAATGTAAGTCTGCCAGATTCTAAACTATTAATTTTTCTTTCATGTCCTCCTCTGGGTTTCTAAGTTGTTTTTTTGGGACTTTTGATTTTTCTATTACTAATTTTATTTATTAATTTTCTTCTGTGCAACATATATACTTTTGTTTGAATCTTCTTCTTCGTCTCTGTTTAGGTGAGTATAATTTACGATTATTTTGGGTTTTAGCATATGGGATTTTTTTACCACTGGGATTATTTTTGTTCATTATCAATGAATTGTCAATTTTAGCAGCATTTTTAAATCTATTTAGGGGTGAAGAGTTAGCCATTGAGTTTTTGCAATTTTGGATGTGCTACAAATAAAGTTTGTTTCATTATTTGTCGAGTATGTTGAATTGGTTGTTCTTGGATTGGGTTGATATGGGTTTTCATTATTATTATTTTATCAAAATGACATGCAAAAGCATCACAATAGAAACAGGAATCCCAACTTGGTTGGCACCCCTGCACTACAAATCATCTTTAGTGCACCGTAATTTTATTAAAAAATAGAAAAATAATACAAAAGAAAGCAAGGGGGACATAAACCAAAGCCCTTGCAAAAAGTTATTTATACCTGTAATTAGGGAGACCTACCTTATTACTGAAAAAATCATCCCTAATTAAACTAGGAATGGTATTCCACCATAAGAATCCATGAATACTATTACCATGTGAGGCAAGTTTATCTCGCTCAATGGTTGGCCTAACAAAAAATATGAGAAAATCTAAAGCTCATCCTATTAGTAAGCTCTATACAATTTCTCCACCTATTTCTTAGACTCCAAGGAACAATAGAAATAGAATTAAAACAAGAATTTTGAATGTTCAATATTTAATTTTAATGATGATTGCTATAAATGGCTACCTGTGCAATACCATTTGAAATGTGCAGAAGTATTTTGAAATTGTATGCATAATATTCAATAGCAATGAATGAATATAAATGCTTGAATCATATTTTGAAAAGTGACAACTTAATGGAGAATGAAAAAAGGAAACGTGCAGAGTTTGATTCACGTTTCAATTTGATTTTAATATCAAAAGCATTTTATTGAATTTAATTCAAACCATTGAATTAGTCTTGTGTATATGGTAAAATTGTTAACGGAGCGCTTGCATAGAATATTTAAAAAACTTGTATTTTTTAAGGAATAGTACAAGTGTTAAAAATTGGGGCTAAGTTGCTTTGCTGAAGAGAAAAAATATTTGAGTACTATTTTCTCTTTTATGGGTTAAACACTTTCTTCTTCTCCCCGTTGTTTTGGCACCTCGGCTTCAACCAAGAAGAACCTTTTTGTCCTAGGCGAATAAATCCTTGACGACAGTGTGATTCCACACGTCTCAGGTTTTGTGTATTGATGTTTATTTACACAAGTTCGTGATTTTTTGTGTTGCTCGCCCATAGTTCACCAACAAGATTGAGTGATATTTATTCTTTTTCTCTTGATTGATGTGATCGATCTAGATTTTTGGAGTTAGATCATTTCTTCGATATTGATTTTGTTTTCAAACTTCCGTGGTTGAACCCATTATTGTGAAACATTTTTGTAAATGTCTTGTTGTTATTCGGGACAGACATTTCTGGATAAAAGAAGTTTCTAGATGAGACTTAGTCTAATCACTTTTACGTTTGGTGGAAGTGATCCAGTCTGAATTTTGTCGGAATTTTGTCATTTTAAATTGTCATTCTGTAAATTCTTTGTCCAAGGAATAAATCCTCTTAAGATTTGGAACTATTCATTTTGTGAGTTCCTAATCCATTGGGAATTCTTGTGAAAGAATGAACTTTATTAGAGTCATGGTTGTAAATATGTATTAGCTACGCATTTTTGAAATAACCAAAGTTAACACAAGAAGGGGGGTTGAATTTTGTTTACCAATTTTTTCGGTCACTTAAAAAGATTTTCGCAGGCACAACAGGCAGAACTTAGATTAGAGAAAATCATACGAGTGATACGTTTAGATTTTCGTAGGCACAACACATTGTTCTTAATGATATTCAACTTCTTGTTGTCATCTTCATTGATTCATCTATTTAAAGGCTTCAATCAAGAGATACGTTTAGAAACAGCTTCAGAAAATGTGTTCTTTTTATTTGAGCTTCTGAGATACCATTAATGCCAAAAAGTCGTTCTATATAAACATTAAATGCTTGGGAACCTTTAGCTTTGACAAGGTTGTCCAAGAGTACATTTTAATCTGAATCAGCTGTTATATCAGAGTAGGCACTGTAGGCTTCTTATACTTGCAAGGGAGGCTTTCCTCTTTTAGTGGAGCAGTCAGTTCACTTTCCATAAAGCACTTTTACTTTGTACTAAAACAGGCTAAAAGGTTACTCTTTGTGGTACCACAAGTGCGTGTTTATTCCTTAAAACCTTGAAACAAACATTCTTTATTCTTTATCCTTTGAGCTATTGTCTAGAGGTCTTCGAGATCCTTAAGGAAGACATTTAATATGAATAAGATGACTTGGACAATATTTCTGACAAACTGACATTATATCAGAGTTGGAAAATCGAGCGGGTGAGAAGTAATCGAGAAATCAGACGAGTGCTCAAGCAGTCCAAAAACTAGACGGGTGATCATGCAGTCCAAAACTAGACGGGTGATCATGCAGTCCAAAACTACACGGGTGATCATGTAGTCCAAAACTACACGGGTGCTAGCTTATTCCAAAAGTCAGACGGGTGATCAATCGAGTCTGATTTCACCACGATGCTTCTTGCCACGTCATCAAGTAAACTCAGATCTTGATAGCACGTTGACTTGGTCTTTGACTAAAAAGCAGATGAGTGGTTTTCATACAGGTCTTATAAACTGAGCTCTACTGAAAATCAGACGAGTGACTTTAAATCTGATTTTCTGCACCCTTATCATATTTGTCAGTAATTTCATAAGGTTCAATATTACCATACTTAATCTATTTGGAATCATCAAAACTTAGAGAATTTACACATTGAATGTGTTTCAGACTTATGAGGTCTCAATAATTTTTACACTCACGAAGCTATTAAAGAATCTTTTTACCTACTAGATATTCCTGTATTCTTTTTAGATTGATATAGATCTCCCATAACTATATACTTTCTTGTGAAAGAAAAACCTTGGGATTAAGAGATCCTGTCTAGCTTTGAGTCACAAAATTTCGAGGACGAAATTTTTTTTAGTAGGGTAGTAATGTAACACCCCGATTTTTCTGTTTTCTAAGATCGGTATAAATATAAATAAATGTTTATATTTTTATCTGAAACTTAGAAAATGATTTTGAGAAAACCAAAATTATATTCATATTATACTTACTTTTATAATTATACAATTAAATTTTTGGTTGAAAATTCAGACGGAACCCGGTCTGCGTTTTCACTGACAGTAAGAATTTACTGACCATAAAACCTAATTTTGACCCGAGAACAAATGAATAGATTTTATATCTCATTTCCAACGATATAGGTTACTTTGAAAATTTTCAAAATAAATAGGTTATTATACTTGATTCAGGCGTAAAAACCTAAATCAGGTAATCAACGGAGTCGAGAACGGACGTGCAGATTAATGAACGTCATGATGAGTTAAGCGTAAAAAGACCAAAATACCCCTAACCTAACCTATCTTAGTTAATTTATAACCATGGTTAAGGCATCTTCATCTTATTTTTGTGGTGGAAAATTAGCCACACCTCCAACCAATCCTCACCACATGTTTGTCATGATGTCTTTTGAGTGGAATTACCTTTATGTCCTTAAGTTGTCAATTTATCACAAAATTGCCATTTTGTAAGATTACAACTTTGTCCCTAAAATTTTAAGACTTTGACCCTTATGCCCCCCAAATCCCACGGCCCAACCCCCTTTGTGAGCCCATTTGATTGCTATTTAAACCATACTTCATCATCTTTATCAAGCTTTCTTCCATTTTCTCTCCAAAAACCTTAAGTTCCATAGCCAAATTTGGTGAAGAAACTACTTGAATCCTTGCCATTTTTCAATTTCTAAGAGGTATATCATACTCATCTCACTCAATCAATAGCTTGTTCTTCAATTATTTTCATGTTTCAAAGCCATGACCATCTTTTTCAATTCATAGATCTAGAAAGTTTGAAAATCTATAGAAAATCATAGAAAATTCCTATGATCATGAAACCAATTTCTATGATCTTATTATCATCTCTATATTTAAGATCCAAGATTATGCATCAAACAAAAATTTCTTACCTATTCAACCTATCGAGGCCGAACCCTAACTTGAAGTGGGGGGAGGAACTTTGTTCAATTTTTTAACAAGTCTTGCTTGACTCAATTCTTTTTATTCATGTATATATTGAATCCAAGATGATTGAATCAAACTAAAATCACTAGCCTATATTTTAGGTCATGACCGAATTAGGGTTTTGAAGGATTGGAAGTGTTTTTTTCAATCCTTGTATTTTAATCGGTGTTTTAGGGTTTTAAGTGATCAAGGATCACTAATCCAAGAGCTTAATATTTTTAGAGATTTTTAGTCATAAAATCACCCCATGGCGAAAGTCTTAACTTTGTGGTTAAGATGGTTTTGATTCAAATTTTGTTAAGTAGCTTTGTTTATGTCTCAATCTTGCTTAAGGATCCTTAATCCAAAAGCTTGAAAAAATTTATCGTGTCTAGCCAATTTAACTCATGAAGGCCGAACCCATCATATAGGAAAATAGGGTATTTAGTTGTTTGATTAATACTTATTTGTTATGGTTTGTTGAAGGATAAATTATTGTGTGAATCGTGTACGTGTTTTGCGAAGATCGGACGTTTGACGGAAGTTAAATTCGGAAGGAAAAATCATCAAGAGGTAAGGGGAGCACTGATGGATTTTTTAGATACTATATGCTATAAGTTGTGGTCTATATAATATATTTGAGTGTGTTTGTGGTATTTTTAAATTATATTGCGTAGTTAATCTATTTGTTGTTATTATCCGCTTTTAATTGATTATACGTGAATTATGTGTTATAGCATTTAAGTCATGTTATAAACTGGTTTATATGCTATATTATGAATGTGGAAATTTTATATATGTTGGTTGTTGATTGAAAAGCCTGACAGTAGTCAGTGCTCAATTAATTACGAGGTTAAAAGCGTTAAAAAGCTTTTTAAGAAATATCGAATTTTTAATTGTTGGAGTAAAGTAATATAATGTTACTTAATTACTTGGTTGGTTTAAAATGAGAAAGAGTTGAAAATAATATTATTTTTATGATTTACCGGCGTAAGAGTGTTTTATGAGTTGCAGTGGGGGCGTAACGGTGGAAATATTTTAGTACTACTAATTTTTACGTAAGAAATTTATAAATATTAGAAAATGTTATAGATAAAAATAAGTTTTAAAAATAATTTTATTATGGTGTTGGGAAAAATATTTTACTAGAAAAGTCAAATTTTGACTAAAACCTTTTTAAAACGTCAAGCGACGAACAATTCCAATAACGTTTATGGAAAGCATTATTAAAAGCAGCAACATTGGTTAAAACAGAGAATTAATCTCCAAAACGGTATTATTTTGGAACTAAGGTTCAAAGTAAATATTTTTTAGAAAAAATGAGTTTTAAGTGATTTGATGATTTTATAAACGAATTTCCAACGTAAAAGGGATTTGTTGTAAATTAGTTTTATAAAATGGTGCTATTTCCAACAACTTGGATAAGTTGTGGAGTTTTGTTTTGGATTTGTGTTTCATAGAACGAAAATGTTTTCAAATTGAAAGACGAACCTAGAGGTCGAGACGTCGGGGTTCTAGTGTTCTGTAGTGTGGACTGTAACACCCCGATTTTTCTGCTTTCTAAGATCGGTATAAATATAAATAAATGTTTATTTTTTCATCTGAAACTTAGAAAATGATTTTGGGAAAACCAAAGTCATATTTATATCATGCTTATTTTTATAAGTATACGGTTAAATTTTGAGTTGAAAATTCAGACGGAAGCCAATGTGCTTTTTTACTGACACTAAGATTTTGCTGATCATAAAACCTAATTTTGACCCGAGAACGAAATGAATAGATTTTATATCTCATTTACAATGATATATGTTATTTTGAAAATTTTCAGAATCAATAGGTTTTATACTCGATTCGGGCGTAAAACCCTAAATCGGGTAATCGACGGAGTCGAGAACGGACGTGTAGAGACAAAACCGGGAAATTGGATCTTTGAGACCTCTTGTCACCTATGGTGATGAGTCATATGAATGAGTCACCAATGTCATGATGACATTTAAACAAAAATCTAGATATTTCTTTAAACTAGTGTAAAGACCATTTTGCCCTTGGACCATTTTACCCTTGAACTTTTATTGAAATGACAAATTTGCCCCACAATTTATGGATACAAATCTGCCACATATTCACTCATTTCTCACTTCATGTTACTCATGATTACTTATTAGGAGGATTTTACCATTTTAGCCTTTATGTTGGTTTTATTCACAAGTTTGCCATTATACAAGATTACCACTTTGCCCTTGAAGTTTTGTGTTTTGGACCCACATACCCTTGATTTCCCATGGCCCAGGCCTCCAAGGAGCCCATCTTCACACCTATAAAAGGCCAACTTCATCTTCTTCAAATGGCTGTTCATCATTTTCCATTAAAACTCTTAAGTTACTTAGGCTTGATTTATGAAGGAAGTAGGTGATTTCTTGCCAATTTCTTGATTCCAAGAGCTAATATTTGTTCCTCATTATCATTAAGCATCATGTTCTTAAATTACTTTCTTTATTTAAGGCCTTAATCATCTTTCCAATTTCTAGATCTAGAAAGTTTGAAATTCTCTAGAAAATCATAAAAAAATCCTAAAAATATGAAACCAATTTCAATGAGTTAGTTATCATCTCTACTATCGTAATCCAAGAGATTGATGCAAACAAAATTTTCCTCCCCATTTATCCCTCAAAGGCCGAACCCTACTTGTGTGGGTGTATGAGGTTTTACTTATTTTTCTTATAAAGTGAACTTGTATATCATCTTCCTAGTATGTAAGTATGTTGAATCCAAATTGTTGTGCTCAAATAAAATCCCTAGCTCATGTTTCTATTAAGGGCCGGAACTGAGTTTTAAAGGAATTGGAGTATTTGATTTCAATTCTGTGTTAAACCATTAAACCTATGTCTTAAGTATTAAGGATCATTAATCCAAAGACTTAAGCAATTTAGAAATTTTAGTCACCAAACCCTAGCATGGCCGTGACTTACCTATAGGGGATAGGTGATTTTATTTGCTTTTTTTTTTTTTTGATAATTATGTTATGTGGTTTGTTGAAGGAGGTTGTGTGTGAATTGTGTACGTGTGCTGTCAAGGAACCAAAGTGTCGGTGAACGGGTATCGTAAGGAAAGATCTTCAAGAGGTAAGGGGAGCTTACGAGGGATTTTGAACAGATAACCACACGTTATCTAGGTGTTATCTCAGAAATTATCTGTTATGAATTTCTATGGCTTTTAGTTGTTTACTTTTAATTTGCTATATGCTTTGGATGTGATCATAACTGTGATGCATGCAATAATTGTGATGTATGCTATACTGTGTTGTGGTGAAATTATCTGTTGTTGAGTGCTGGATTGTGCAACCTGACATTGGTCAGTGTTTAACTAATTCCGAGGATAAAAGCTTAAAAAGCTTATATATTCAATCAAAGAAGTTAAATGGTGAAAATTGGTGTAAAAGTGGAAATGACACTAAATGAGACACCCTGAGGTCCCATTAAAGAAACTCTAAATTAATTATAACTTAATCGGGATATTAACGTTATATGAATATACATAAAATCATAAGTAAACCAACTATAAGTATAAATAATAGAATATAAACATCACCCCACACATGTCTATTTATAAATACAAACATATTGTGATGATACACTGTAAAGGGTACCCCATCAGTAGGATCCCATAATATACATACTCGTACAAACTGATATAAGCAACGGAAACTAAAACATCTCAAAAAGATGCACTGGCCATAGACTCTAAACTCAACTACTAGGGTCCACTGCTCGTCCGCCAGCAACTGGCACATAAGGAGTCCCATCTAGCTCATCTGTAGCTGGCTCCTCCACAGGGTCTTCTCAAAACAATTACATAAAAGAAACATACATAGAAAAGAAGTAGGGAGATAAGAAACTATCTAGCATCAAAACATGGAAACGGATACATAGCATTAAATCAATAAAAGCACATAGACATGCATCACACAAAGATATACAATCATCCTCAAGTTCTTATATAATCCTCTACCCTTCGCACTCATGCAAAATATGCTAACATGGCTGCCACCCAGAATATCAAGTCAGTCATCCAAGCGACGCGTCTGGAGAACGCCGGTGCACATCCTCATCCATGGCAGAGGATGCTCATGCAAAGTAATGACACTATAGTGGCACATCTCGCTCCGGTGCACACCCAACTCTCTCTCATGGGTACTCATGCATAGCAATAACACTATAGCTGCCACGATATAAACCTAAGTTGAGACGGTCTGCGAGGACTACGGATATACATCACGGTAGTCTCATATATCCTCCGTATAAAGAAACTGGCACGTGGCTCTGATATCTATCGTCAGATACACTGACCTCGTGTGTTCCACTCACACGGCTGTAATCAACAACATGCATCCATGCAATATCACTATTTCGTACCAAGCCAATCCTAATGCCTTAACCTTCCGCTATAATCTCATAATATACCTCAACTCATTAAATAAATATTATTTAATCATATTAAATTTAGGTTAGGCATATGCATAAATTTCCCTTCATTTACTCTCTCCCAGCAGACATCTCTTTAAAGCATAAAATATAAGCATTTGCATACCAAATAAATATATATATATCATATCTGGTATAATTATATAACATTAAATATCAATAAAATTATAAGGTGAGCACAAATAACCCACACATAGCATATAAAAACAAATAGCACACGATGAGCAGCTTAATAGATAAAATCATGCAACCTCAAATATTATAAATTTAACCTAACAGCGATAAACCTTCAATTCCTATATCATCATTGGTACCACCAAGTAATATCCAATGTGATATAGATATTGTCCATTACTTACTCACTAGTAGGGTTTAGGTCGCTCACGCCATTATTGGAATAAATGCTGTACTTAGCCATTTCCGACGTTAGATGGCTTCTTTCTACTACCGGGATGTCTTAGGCTAGCTATGGAGCAACGAAATGAACACTCTCGTTACTCACTCAAATCTTCCACGCATGCGGCTTTACACCCTCGGGGGGCTCCAAAAATTCACCTGAACACATCATTGTGAAGTACAGGAATTGAAAACCGATAAGCGGATTGAAAGATAACCTCAATACCGCCGTCGATCACAATGGTATAATCGGTTTCTCGACGGAATGAACGGAGTGATCGAAATCGGCTCCAGAAATTCTCTCACCCTCACGAACTCTCTCTCTCTCTATCTCACGCTATCTCACTCACTCTCTGCCTTGTTTTTATTTCATGTTAATTGGGTGAGTAAGAAACAAATCCTTCATGTTTTTGGATTATAATATTATGACTCACTTAAGGCTATACTTATTAGGACTCAATGTTGGCGTGAATTGAAGAAATGAGGCGTGGCCTTTTTGGTGTCATGGAATTGCATGAAGAAAGGAAAATTAAACTTCCTTTTGCGCTAAGTGAACCCAACAGGAGACGTGGTCATTGTTTGATCATAGAAAAAGCTTAAAAACTTGCGTGACTTTGTAATAGTCACAGCGGGGAGGTGGCATGCTTTCATGCAGCCAAAATTTTGGAAGGTGGAGGTGTCATCTATTATAAAACGGTCGTGTACTACTACTATTAAGATTAAAAAAATTTATTTTATTTAATTTAATTAAGTTAAAACTTGTAACTAGAGTATAGTTAATAAAGATTAGTGCTAATTAATCATGATGACTAAAACTTGAGTAAATTGATTATAACTATCTAGTTAGCTATTATTAAGATCTATATCAATGGCTAATTATCTTTTAATGTTGTTAATGATAAACCACCTAATTAAGGATTTAAATTGAGGTGCTTGCTTATTTAAAATTTTGAGTTGCTTCAATTTTGTTTTAACCTTGTATATGAGTTTGGATTCTTAAATAATTTTAGATTTATCTAACTCTCATTCCCATCTAATTAAAATATCTAGTTTTTATTCACGAAAGATAGGATGTTACAAGATCACTATGATAAAGTCCATCCTTGATCAGAAATTCAATATCAAGTATTTTCTAGGTTTTGATATTGCTAGATCTAAATCTGGTATAGCCCTATATCAAATAAAATACATTATTGATCTCCTCCAAGAAACTGGTTTGTTGGCATCCAAGCCTTGCTCAACTCCAATGGATCCAAACCAGAAAATTGGCAAGCATCTTTGGAACACTATTGTCGACCCATACAAGACCGGGATATACCGACCCATACAAGACCGGATATATGCGATCTTGTTAGCAACTTGAGTCAATTTCTCTCAACCAACAAATATGCATCATCATGCTCCATTAAGGGTCATTCGATTCTTAAAACAATCCTTTGGACTAGGCCTATTCTTTGCCAAAGAATCGACTTAGCTCGAATGGATTCTTGGCTCATATTGGGAGCATGCCCAGATCGTAACGATCGGTGATTGGCTTTTGCTTTTTCCTTGGAAATTCTCCAATCTCCTTGAAAAGCAAAGCAATCAATCGTGTTCATGTCATCTGCTAAAGCAGGATACCCAGCATTGGCCCAAGCAACTTGTGAGGCACAATGGTTGATCTTTTTGTTACAAGACTTACAAGTTGCTCATCACAAGCCAATGGTCCTCTATTGTGATAATCAATCCGTACTCCCACTAGCAGCCCAACCCAGTTTTTCTCGGCCGCGGATGGAACACATTGAGGTAGATTGTCACACTGTTAGGGACAAGGTTCAAGAAGGAATCCTTCATTTTCTTCCAATTGCCACCTCTGATCATGTTGCAGATGTCCTAACTATACATCTACAACTAGGTCCTTTCAACAAGTTACAAGCCAAGCTTGGAATGCTCAACATTCACCTTCCGGTGGTGGTGGTGGTGGTGGGGTGGGGTGGGGGGGGGGGGTGTTGAACTGCACGAAAATGAATCGACCGAGAAAATAGGCTAGGTTCATTCTTTGTCAAGTTTGTTGAAGTTGGTTACGGGTAGTTAGTGACAATTGTTGTCGGTTGCCACAATTTTGTACATAGCTTAGCTTAGCTCATTCTTACATTCTTTGTACATAGCTACTATATAAGCTACTATGAATAGAGAATTAATTTAAATATGAGAAAGATAAATCTCGGTTGTATTTTTCCAAGAGTCGGTGTTTTAAAATCGGTCCAACTGGGCCAAGTTCATCCGTTGGACCGTCGGCCGGGACCCCTCTCCGGTCTGGTCGAACCACAGGAACCGGAAAGGAGGGTTCAACCGCTTAAAATCACAAAAACCGGTGGGGCAGGCTAAAACCGAACCGAAAGCTGGTCGTTTCATTAAAAAATTCAACAATTAAAAAAAGGCTTTTTTAAATAAAAAAATGCTAGAGCATCATAAATTGAATGGCGTACTCCAATTTGTGCTTGTTTAAGTATTAAATAATTTGGACTTAATATGAAATTAGAACTTGGATTGAAATTATACTTGTTATTTGATCTATTTATTAATGTGTGTGTGCTATACACACACACACGTCCCAGTTCAACCAGCGGTTAAACCCAGGTTGAATCGGTTGGACTTGGACCACTCTCACTTTCGATTCTCCGGTTTAACAGGTTTTAAAACATTGTCGAGTGTGAATCCTCTTCTCTCTTAACTCTATTGTTCATTCTTTGCTATTGCATTTGTTCCTTTATGGAATCCATGGTGAATTTTGATAAGTGTATAGCCCTGTGGCTATCACATTATATTGTTATCTTTATCGGAGCTATTCCAAGTTCACCAATAATTCTTGGAACCACATAGCTTCCTTGACTGCCTCTGCCAAGAGCAATGTATTCTGCCTGTGTTGTAGACAAGGCTACTACTGATTGAAGAACTGATTTCGAGCTCACAACGAGTTCCATATAAAGTGAACACATATCCTATTAAGGATTTCCTTGTGTCTATGTTCCCTACATAATCTGGAGTCCACATGGCCTTTTACTGCATCTTCTCCTTGTTGTTTCCTTTTGAACTTTAAACCATTTGCTAAGGTTGCATTCAGGTATCTAAGAGTCCACTTTAAAGCTCTCCGGTGAGGCTGTCCAGGGATCTGCCATGAACCCGCTAATGACATAATGCATGTGCCAAGTCCGGTTCTCATACCATGCCATACATTATGCTGCCAACTCCACTTGCATAGGGAACTTATGCCATTTCTTATCTTTCTTCTTCGGATTGAGGACCTTGCTATCTGAGAGTTTATCATGTTGTCCAAGAGGTGTGATAATGGTTTAGCTTCATGCATTCCAAACCTTCCGACTACATTCTTCATGTAGCCTTCTTGTGTTAGGAACAATTCCCTCTTGATCTGTTTCCGATAATTTCCATTCCCAAAATCCTCTTAGCTTCACCCAGGTTTTTCATTTCAAATTATGTATTCAATCTTGCTTTAAGATTGTCCAATTCTTCATCACTTGAGCATGCTATCAATATGTCATCAACATAGAGAAATAAGTATAAAATGAGTTCACCGTGCTTTCTTAATGTGTAAACACGGCTATCATAGCTGCACTTTTGAAAGCTTAGTTTCATCAGGAATTCATCAAACCTTTTATACCATTGTCTAGGACTTTGTTTAAGAACATATAAAGATTTTTTAAGAAGACAAACTTTGTTTACGGCTTTCCTGAAAGCCTCCGGTTGATGCATATAGATAGTTTCCACAAGGTCACCATGAAGAAATGTTGTTTTTACATCTAATTGTTCTAAATTTAAATCAAATTGAGTTACTATGCTAGAAAGGATTCTAATGGAACAGTGCTTCACAACTGGTGAGAAAATTTCATGAAAGTCCACTCCCTCAACTTGTGTGAACCCTTTGGCCACAAGTCTACCTTTAAATCTTGCCTTCTCAACACCTGGGACTCCCTCCTTTCTCTTATAGATCCACTTACAACCAATAATTTTATGACTTTTTAGGTGGATCTACAAGTATCAGAGTTCTGTTCCTTTCCAATGATCTCATTTCTTGATCATTGCTTCCGCCATTCCTTGTTGTGAGTGCTTTGCTCAAGGCCTCCTTGTAGCTACTTGGTTGATTTCTTGGGTTCATCACACTCTGTGAGAGCATAATAGATTAGGTCAGCATAGCCAAATCTCTTGGGTGGGACAATGACTCTTCTTGCTCTATCTCACGACAAGGTTGTAGTCATTTTCTGCATGTTGAGTGGAATGGTCATCAAGCTGCTTCATTTGGCTGGACTACTTCACCCTTCTCCGATTAGGTAGCAGGCTCCCCCTCAATTTGTGTATCATCAATTAATCTTGACTTTTTGATTTTGGGTTTATCTCTACTAGCCATTCTTGATTCATCAAATATAACATCTCTGTTGATTAAGCATTTGGCTCTCCTGGTTCCATCCTCCAAAGTTTCTAACCTTTGATGCCATTAGGATAGCCAATAAAGGCACATCTAATAGCTCGGCTTCAAGCTTGTCTTGTTTTATATGAGCAAAAGCTAATGCTCCCAAAACTAATGAGTTTTGAATAATCTAGAGGCTTGCAACTCCACGAGTTCAATTGGTGTCTTAAAGCCTCTTTGCTGAGGATGGACACATATTAATTAGGTAGACGGCGTGTGCGAGCTTCACCCATCAGCTTTTTTATAATCCTAAGCTAAGAAGCATGCATCGACTCTCTCAAGGATGGTTCTTTTCATCCCTCTCTTGCAATGCCATTTCTTGAGGTGTTCAGCAATTGTTATTGTGCCTAGAGATGCCATGTTTCTGAAGAATCTATTAAATTGCTCTGGAAGCGAGATTCGAGGCCATTGTCGGTTCTTAATACTTTAGATTAGTCCCTAACTGATTGCTTATTAGAGTATGCCACTCCTTAAACTTGTCAAAGGTGTCACTCTTATGTTTTTGAATATAAATCCAAACCTTTCTAGAGTAGTCATCTATTATGGTGAGAAAGTAGAGGCCTCCTCCATGTGTCATTGTCCTAGCGGGTCCCCATAAATCTGAATGTGCATATTCGAAAGGTTTACTAGTGCTATGGAAACGGAACCAAAAGTAATTCTTTTTGCCTTGCTACGCTACACAATGATCACATAGATACAGTTTCTCTATTTGATCACCATTCAGAAGATATTAGTTAGCTAACTAGACTAATCCCTTCTCACTGACATGACCTAACCTCATATGCCACAATTGAGTTTTATTAGGTTGCATTTGGCTAGCTACAGCTGCCTGTGCAATTACTGTTGAACCACTTAAAATGTATAAGCCATTTCTTAGATTTCCCTTAGCTATGATCTGTTTTCCATTAAGGATCATCATATTTCCATGTTAAATTTTAGTCACATAACCTAAACAATCAAACATGCTTAAAGATATTAGATTCCTTTTGAGTTATGGCACATACCTGACACCCTGCATCACAGTTTATTGTCCATTAAACATTTTTAGTCTAAGATCCAATACCTTGTACCTTGCATGGTTTGTTGTTGCCAAGTAGGACCACTCCACCTTCTTTGATGCATAAGGACTCAAATTAGTCCTTCCTGGGACACATGTGATATGTGCAGCCAAAGTCCATAACCCAGTCTTTCTCACTTTCAGTGTTTAAGACCACCAAGCTTTCTGCAGTTTCATATCCCTCATATGCTATTGCTGCATCACCTGATTCCAGGAGTTTCTTGTAACCTTTGTTCTTGGTTTCTTGATAGTTCTTTTTGAAGTGCCCCTTTTGATGACAGTGGAAGCATTTAAACTTGCTTTGGCCTTTGGACTTTGATCTATTTTTAGATGTCTTGCCATTCCTTTTATCAGATCTTCCTCTTGAAACATTCAAACTTTCTGCATTACTGTCAGTCTTAATTTATTGCCTTCTTTGCAGTTCCTTGGTTCTTATGGAGGATTGAACCTCTTCGAGTGAGATAGTTTGATCCTTGTCCCTTCCAAACAAGATTGCATCTTTCAAATCTCAAAAGCTGTTTGGTAATGCCTTGACTTGATATGAGTGCTTTATCCTCGTTATCCAATTTCACATCAAGATTTTCTAAATCATCCAGGATCTTATTGAAATCAAATATCTGTTCTGATAGGGGCAATTCATCAGTCATCTTGAATGAGTATAGCTGCTGCTTCAAGAACAATCGATTGGCAACTGATTTGGTCATATAAAGGGACTCTAGTTTATGCCAGAGTGCTTGTTCCCTGGCTACCTCCCTTAGAGCATTGTCTCTAGGCATAATATTATAGCACTCTAGCCTTTTCAATCAGTTCCTTCTTTTCCCTTTGAGACAAGGTTTTGGGAAGAGCGCGGCATCCCCCTTCAAAGCATCGTTAAACCATTATGCACCAAGATGGCTTGCATCTTGATTCGCCATAAGCCAAAGTCATTTGAGCCTGAAAACTTTTGTGTCAAATATTGTTGATCCCATATTTCAGCTTCCTCTTTCAACAATGCTCTTCCCACGAGGCAGGCGCCAATTGTAAGAGTTTCTTGCTAAGATTCTCTAGATCAATAATCAACACAGAACACGGGTTGAAAGTACAAGAACACAGAACTAAGCAATTAAACATAGAAGTGCAGTAAAACAGTAAAAGAAAGATGAACACCAGTTATTTGATGGTTCGGCTATGAGTAGCCTACGTCCATGTGAGGTGCAGTAGTTGGTTTCACTATGAATCAATCAAAGAATAGGATCAAGAACCTTTACAATATAGATGACACCCTCTTGTTTCCTTCTACCCTCAGTCCTTATACAACCAAGTTTTCCCGAAGAATTTCAACTCTCTATTCCTCTCTTGATCACTCGGAGCACTCACTCAAATTCACAAGTATTGGATTGCACAAAGGAGTTTCTATCTCTCTTCCATGGTGAGTCAACTATCACTATTTATAGATACACACATACACCCACTAGCTAGAGATTAAATTAGTTTTGCCTAAGCTCGGTTAGTTGTGAGCAGTAACTAACAATAACTGAAAAAACCAATTTAACTAACTTAACTACTAGATGATTTGTGTAGACACTTCTTACGAGTTCTTGTTGCTAACTCTCTTTGAAACATTTTATCTCTCAAGATGCGAGCGCTTTGCCAGGCATAATTTTCCTCCATGCTTTGGTTATGCTATTCATTGTTTGCTCGTGTTAATGAGTTATGATTTTATTTTATTAAGCGGTAACTTGTCATTGGTAGGGGACAGAAAATGTGACATAAAAGTGAGATAGAGGATCTTCATACTGCAACTATATATTAAGAAGAAACAATCACTCATATTATCTCTTAACTAACGTATGCACCACTCATATTATCATTGATAGTGGTGTTGAACTTTTTATATATATGTAGTGTTGAATTTTGTGTTGACAATTTTATATCTAACTTCGAGGCACTTGATAGGGTGGATATTCTTCAGCCCTTCTTATAAGGTGGGTAGGATAAAGACTTTAATGCTATAACTAGATAATATTAATAATATATTTTTATTTATCGAAAAAAAGTAGTATGATCTTTCTCCAACTCAGAACACTTTGGTAACCCAAGTTTTCTTTCTTTTTATTTCAACAACAAAATTAACTTTCAACTCAGAACACTTGCTAGCAGACACTCACACATTTTACCACATATATTAGTAACGAAAGAACCACCAAAATGTCGTCTAGGTACAGCTAAGTGTTAGCTTGAAATGATAAACTCGACAATCTCATGATGGTGATTGATATATCCTAATTGAGCGGTATCATATGAGCTCTGAATCCAAGACTGATTTTAAACCTACAAAAGTCGTTCTCTTTGCTACCACTCTGAAAAATCAATACAAAATATACACAAGCTTTGGAGTTTTAGCTAACACTTGTCTCCTAACTTTACTGAAAGCAGCAAATGGGATCCAAAAGAAAAGTAGGAAACACAAACAAGGGCTTACTTTCTTGCCTATTTTAGAATATAATTAAAATTAAACTCATTGCATATTACTAAAATTTTAGTAACTAAGGATATTGAGCAAAGTTCACTAATGACTAACCTTTCCTATATTTTCTTGTTGCTCCACTGTCCCTAGAATTTGGAGACAGACTCATGCACTGCCCTCTTGACTCTTTGAATGGGAGGATTGTGTATGTATTCAAAAATGAGAAATGTTTTAGAACACCCATTTGGGACACCTCTAAGCGACACCTTGGTTAATCACGTGCATATATTTGGTTAATTCGGTTCATTATATGGTTAATTACGTGCAAATATTTGGTTAATTCATGATGACCCATTAATCATACAAAAGAACCGAATTAACTTGAGATATTTGCATGTGATTAACCAAATATTTACATGGCTAGGGAAAATAAGCATCGGATGACCCATTAACAATATAATGAACTGAATTAACCAAATATTTAACGTGATTAACCAAGGTGTCCCAATAAGGTTGTCCCCATCCGGGTGTACAAATAACACAACTGTTCAAAAATACATAAATTGTGATATCATTTACTCGACAGAGAGCGAGTTAATTAATTTACATGCACTTTAAGATCAATCACACCCTTTTCCATGCAACATGATGTAAGAAAATAGTGACCAAATTATGTCGTGGTATAAATCATTGCCTTAAAAGTGATTTTTGGAAGTTCTCTAGTCTAAATATTCAGTCACTTCTCAGCACAACCGGATCATGGATTTGTGCGCTCAAAAGGCAAGAACAATGAATTGTGTAAACTCAATATATGCATCAACTTAATATTTTCTTCACCTTTGATATATATTTTTTCCTTGTCTAGGATATATTGAAGTCTTTGGGAATCTAAATTTTCTTGCGGTTGGAGCTTTTATGACCCAAAACGAATGATATTTACATTGTACATTAATAAATTTTTTTTTTTTTTACTTTGTAAGGTTTGAAAAGTTACAACTTGCAAGCAAAGCCATTTGAGCAATCAACTACCAATGTGATAAATGATAATATTAAACCAAGTAAAAGCTGATTGCACTGTTTGAACATTAAATAAAAGGAAAATTATAAGAATTCAAATGTGAATTTACGAGAATTGAAATATGCTTTTATAGCAGGGATTTTAATTTCTAATATGTGCAACTTTTTATATATTAAGGAATCATAAAATAGAAATATTGTATTGGAAAAAGTAGCTTTTAAGCTTTCAAGGAATTGAATACAAAACTTTCAACGAACATTTCTATTTTTGATTTCTTAATATGTGTAAATTTGCATGGGATGGAAAAATCGATATAGAAGTTGGAACTTTTAGCATTGAAGTCCAATTGCTTTATTGCTGTCATTATATCATACAAGAAGAATGAAATAAGGGAAGCCTGCAACCACATACCACCAAACAAGGGGAAACCTGCGTATTGTGCTAAGTATTAGAAAATTGTCATAAAAATTGAGATGATAATTAGTATTAAGTAGTAGGAATTAATAATTTAACAATTGATAATTTAATTTCCTCAACAAAAAAAAACAATTGATAATTTAACAAAAAGAAGAAGAAAGAAACCCAATGACTCGACAACGGATGAAAATGGCGAGTGCACAAAAATGGAGTTACATGGAGTTGAGACGTGTACATAGTGAACCATGTTTTGTTGGAATTGATAATTTAATATAATTAAATTAAATAGAATAGACAGAGACGGATATAATTTGTGCCCCCTGCCAAATTCCACGCAATAAACCTTATGAATGCAACCTATCTTAGTTTACTTCTTGGGCGAACCTCCAGCGGAGTGTGGGCTAACAACATTGGCCCATTGCCTTATTCCTTCCATTTTAACTTTCAAATTGTTATAAGCCCTAATCTGTACATTTTCTATTTAAATCATCAATCAATGTTTACTTCTTTACTATTATGCAGATACTTATATGGTATCAGATCTAACAAGATAGAACCTTTGATCTTTGACACCTTTGTGTTTTGCAATCTAATCCTATCTGAATAATGATAATCCCATCTCGTGGAGTTCACGCATCTCGTGACTTGGCCCTATATAAATGTATAGCGCATTCACCACTTTTCATATAGCTAATAGGGTTTCACACTTTCACACTATAAGGCAAGGTTCCCATAGCCACCAAGTTGAGTTAGTAGAAATTGCAAAGGATCCTCCTTACGTAGATCTGTCACTCATTCACATAAGATATTCATAGACATACTTCAAAGATGATGAAGATGCCATGGAAAAGTGGATGCTGTTGCTGCTCATTCTTCTCATATCGGTACTATATAATTCTAATGTAACTTCTAATTCCATATCATTATCATTTATCTTACTTTCCTTTGATTATGTGTTTTTATAATTTTGTTGGCATCTTTTCTAGGTTTAAAATTATTGTGTTATCTTGTCTCATTAGATTCATGGCGATGAGCGTGAGTCCATCTTCATGTGTAAGGGTTCAATGTCTCAAACCTTGAGGGGAAGCACAAGGGTGCAGCGAAGATCAAAACACAAATGAGAAAATAGAAAGAAGAAAGCATAAAGAGGTGACACCGGATGATGGTTCAGCTATATTTTCATATAGCCACGTCCATGTGAGAGACGGTGATTTTCCACTATGATCAACAACAAAGAAACAAGAACCGAGTTCTTTTACAAAACAGATCACTCTCTTGTGTGTTCTACCCTTAGCCCCTATACAACCAAGTTTCTTCACACCCGGGTTCTAACTCTCGTTCTCTGTTTTCTCTCTAGAACTCTTCCTAATTTTCTCTTTGATCTTTTCCTTCTCCTTTGGTTTCAACAAGTTGCGGAAGAATGTATCAAGTTTAGTTTCTCACCATGTGCCTATACAACTAGTCGGCCTCGCTCTGTATGGGCACACTAGTCAAACTCGACTAGCTAAGGAGTTAGTTAAAATTAGTTCCAGAACCCATGCGGATGTTAGTTGTGATCGGTAACTAACATTCTTGAGAAAAAGCGGTTTAACTAACTTAACTACTAAGCTGATTTTGGAGACATTTCAACAATTCTCCACCTTGTCTCATAAATCGGTGGAAGCTTGGTCTGTATACCCCCTTCCCCCTCGGGACTACTCCTTCTCTTCAAAACCAATCAAGTCCAAGCAATGTGAGACTTTCCAAGAAGGTGACTTTGTTGGAGCATGTTTGGATTCTCCTACTGAAGCAATTTTCTCACATTGACCTCTTTGGGTTCAGTTACATCTCTTGTGAAATGCTGCCTCACATCGGTGTGCTTTGACCTTTCATGATAGACTTGATGTTTGATAGGTGTATAGCACTTTGGCTATCACGGTATGTTGTTATCTTTTTCTTGAGTCATTCAAGTTCACCAATAATTCCTGGAACCATAGCTTCATGTGTACTGCCAAAACTATATAATACACTCTGTGTTGTTGTAAGGCTACTCTGATTGAAGGCGATTTCCGACTCTGGTGAGTACCATACAAAGTAAACACATATCTGTTAAGGACTTCCTTGTCTATGTTCCTGCTAATCTCAGTCCACATAGCCTTTTCTTTGCTACTTCTCCTTGTTGTGCCCTTTTGAACTTCGGACCATTTGCCAAGGTTCCATTGGGTATCTAAGTCCCACTTTAAAGCTTTCGGTGGGGCTGTCCGGGATCTACCATGAATGCGCTAATGACACTTCTGCATGTCGCCAAATCGGTCTGCTTTGCATCACCATGCCATACATTATGATGCCAACTCCACTTGCATAGGGACGATGCCATTCACTCTTCCTTCTTGATTTGGGGACCTTTTTTGTTTTTGAGGCTTATCATCTTTTGTCAGAGGTGTAGTAAGCTGGTTTAGCTTCATGCATTCTAAACCTTGGACTATATTCTTCATGTGGCCTTCTTGACTTAGGAACAATTCCCCTCTACAGATCTGATTTGAAATCCATTCCCAGAATCTCCCGCTCCCCAGGGTTTTCATTTCAAATTCTGCATTCAATCTTGCTTTAAAGATTGTCCAGTTCTTCATTGTTGAGCATGCTATCAATATGTCATCAACATAAATAAGTGGGTATAAAATGAGTTCACCATGCTTTCTTATTGTGTAAACCTGACTATCAGCCATTTGCATCTTTAAAGCTTAGTTCCATGGAAGTCTTCAAACCTTTTATACCATTGTGCGGGACTTTGTTTAAGGCCATATAGGGACTTTTGAGAAGACATACCTTTCTGTGTCTTCCACAAACCCTACGGTTGATGCACATAGATAGTTTCCTCAAGATCGCCATGGAAAAATCTTTGTTTTACATCTAATTGTTCTGGTTCAAGTCAAGCTGATTACTATCTTGAGGAGAAGTTACGTGGAACAATGCTTCACTGATGGGTGAGAAGATTTCATGGAAGTCCACTCCCTCAGCATGTGAAACCTTTGGCCACAGCAGCTTTCAATCTTGCATTTTGTGCGGATTCCTCGGCTGCTCTTATAGATCCCTGACCAATAATTTTCTGGTTTTAGGTGGATCTATGCAAGTATCCAGTTACATTCTTCTCCAGTCAGTGTCAATTCTTGAGTCATTGCTTCCGCTATTCCTTGTTGTAGGTGCTACTCTGGCCTCCTTGTAGTTACTTGGTTCGATTCTTGGGCTCATCTGCTCTGTGAGCATAATGGATTGAGTCCGGTGTTGTGACTCGGCAAGTGTACTTGTGCATGAAGTAATAAAAATAACACGGTGAGTAAATCAGGGTGAACTCCAAGGATTGGGATACCAGTTCGAGATTATCATCGGGAAGTCGAATCGTTCGGTCAAGTTCTGAGAAAAGTGGTTGAGGAGAGAGATTAATATTAAATTCAATTAACTAGTTAAATAAATAATTAACTAAAATCAAGAAAAATTAAAATGTCCAAGGTCACAAATCCACCTACCCAATCATGTTAAGTACCCAAGTGATGATGAATTCCTCCTAAGTTCAATTTTAATGTCATCGGACCCCTAAATTCTCCTATATCCACTGTAGTGCTCAGTAGGACGTGTTGAGCGATTAAGATTAATTACTTTGGTCTCGCATAACCCTAATCTCGAATTCTATTAAACCTTGTTCCCTATGTGTTTGCACTAATCAAATAAATCCCCAGTCGTGCTCATTATTGGATCAGGATTCCAGTTCAAGTTCTAAGTGACTCGCCCGTTTGGCCTCATCTGCGTTAACAAGTTAATCACTTAGAGCATATGATCAACACAATCAATTGAGAATGGAAAACATTTCGATCCGATTCAAGTTACTGAAGCGCAGATACCGTTTAACCTTCGAACACGTTTAGCTGATTAATCACATGAAATATGATAAAATATTCAGTCGAGAATCGAAATCATCAATTAAAAAGAGGGAGAAACACGTACATCATGTGGACACTACGCAGCCATGGGTGGCTTCGCCGAATCCCTCGGAGGAGTTAGTTCCCTGCCGTGACGCCCTCGGCAATCGGCGATAATCTCCATAATAACAAACTAAAGAAGAAAGAAAAGAAGAAAAGAAAAGAAGAAAGGAAGACGGCTCGAGAAACAAGGATTCGCACTCAGGTTAAGTCTAAGCAGTGGCTAGCCACTTTGATACCCAATTCCGATCGATATGGCCTTTAAGAGGATTGCATTTCTCGCGACTGCAGCGAGGCGTATTCTCGCGGCCAAGAGAATTAAGCATTGAGCGCTTCAAATTTTGTATTTTCGCGAGCGAGCTTGTGATCCGTGGTGGTCTTCAAACCCTATCTTCTGCGTGATATCCATCAGGCTAGCGTGATTACTCATCTTCACATGGTCCTCAAGGACTCGCGAGGCGAGACACCTTTGTGAGGTGAGTCTTCCAGTCCTGGTGTGGCCTTCATCACGGTAGCCGTGATGGTCTCGTTTCCAAGTCTTGTGCTCTCGTGGGCGATCTTCGGAACTCTCGATTTGTCACGTAGCCTGACCTTAATCACAGTATCGTGATAGTCTCTGTCTTGCTTGTCTTCGGACTCTCGCGAGGAGGAGGACACTCGCGAGGCGGTGTCTCGAGAATTTCAATTTCCTATTTCTTTGCTTTCCTTGACTCCGGAGCTTCACTTTATTTACACGAAAACACAAAAAGCACCCCGAGCGTAATTCTTCAAAATAAGCTAAAAACTACTCAAAAAGCGCAAAGCGAGTCAAAGTCCAACTGAGGAGCGAAAGAGGCAAATTTGGGCGAGAACGAGTGAACTCGAATAAATTGGCACATAAACCCTAGTTTATCTAGTCATAAAACTAGATAAGCCAGAGACTATCAAATACCCCCTAAACTTAAACCTTACTTGTCCCCAAACAAACTTAAAAACTCAAAAACGACTCAAGACTTGGCAAGCCTAAAGATCTAATCAGTTTATACAAATTTCAGGACTTTACAAAGCAGTTTCTTCTTTGATTCCCCCAGCTTTTTTCATCAATGTAATCCCCATTCATCTACCTTAAACAATTGAGAATTTATCCATTCATGCCATCTTTACTCTAAGTTGAGGCTCGATACACACAAAGGAAGATCACCTGTCCCCGAACAATTGCCTTCCTCGCAAGGGCATTTAGTATTTCACTGTTCGTTCAAGTTTGTCTAGGCTTTCAACTTTTTCACTCAATTTCCTCTATCAGGCACTTCCCATGGATTTGGTTTTCATCTCAAAAATGGTCCCCAACGTAAACATGTATGCAACATGGGAAGGTCTTTTAAAGGTTGTAGTGGGGTCCGGCTCAAGGTAGGATATTCAAGGATATTTAGGCTTAAGTCCTAGGAATTCAGAGAGTATGAGCATTAAGCACATTTCCTCAAATTCCTTTTTTTCATTTTCATTTGGACTCAGGTGACTCCTTTTCCTTGATATTATTTTTTTTTGCCCCTTTTCTTTTGGCAATTTTTTTCTTGCTTTTTTTCTTTTTGCCTTGGGTCAACCTTTATTTCTTTTTCTCACCCCAATAAGTCACATCACCTTGTATCCACCCCAAGCTTGGTTTCTCACAACCATTCTCTTGCTCACTTCCATGCTCTCCTAATCCTAGGGTCGGGTTAACATGGTTTTGGTTATTTCGTAATTTAGGGTCATCAGAAACAATAGGTCAATTGGGCTCAATTTGCTATCTAGGAACATGCATTAAGGATGGTTCAATTTGCCCTATTGGTAGTTATTTCAAAGAAAATTGCCTAAATCATTTGATGCAACACGTAAACATGCAAACTATATAAATTCAAGCAAATTCGGAAAGTGCAACTTAAGATGATTCACATTTCAAAAACAGAGTTGGAGGCTCAAATCCTCACCTGGACATTGCAAATTGTTTGACCGAATACGATTCCTAGTGTGTGCACCCCACTACCTCAAACTTATCATAAATCAAGCCAATCACAATGAATCTCACGGTTCAATTTTCAATTTTTAAGTGAGGATCAACTTTTCTGTTATTAGACCTAGGGAAATCATCAATGGTCAAATATAATTCATGCAATCCATCTATGCTCCATTTTAATCAAAATCCAAAAGCTTGTGACACATCATTCATACAACAACTCTTGATCTTCTCAAATTGTTCAGGGTGACAAGCAAAAACAAAACAAACACAAAAACAAAAACAAAAAAACAAAATGAGGAAAGGAAGGGTACCACAAGCGGGTTGCCTCCCAGTAAGCGCTTGTTTAACGTCCCGGAGCGACTGGAGTCGCCCTATAAGGTTAATGGACAATAGATCTTGCTTGCCGTTCCGTTCCTCGGTCAAGTAATGCAGCAGGCTCTTGCCGCTTTCCTATGCTCTCCCCTCTGTTTCCGGAAAACTCATTTTAGGTCAGCATCCTTCTATAATCAGCACGAACTCTCCGTGAGTGGTCCTTTTCCGGATCAACTCGTTGTTTGCATTGACCACCACGGTTGCTGCCCTTTCAACCTTGGTGTTTTTACCGCTTCTTT